>MU184739.1:125751-142543 GCA_016904865.1 Pissodes strobi
TAAGTGAGATACCCCGTAATATCATCGAAAATGGGACACCCTGTACATAAAAAATTAAGAAGAGGAGGATTCGCAATAAAACAACAATTGTGACCTACTTCGACAGCTAAGCGGCAATGGAAGCGGTGGAATCCAACAAAATAACATCAAAGTTACCTATAGATTGACACAAGGTGCTAAACGAGATAGGCAGTCAGCATAAAGGTGCGTACAGAACTGACGAGAGCGCGCGCGCGACGCGCACCCGACGCGCCGGCCGCGCGTCTACTACTCGTACGCGATGAGCACGGTTTTCTCGCGCGCCTGCTGTGAGCTATGTAGAGAGACGCGCGCACCACGTATAAGTTCTAATTGCACTTCTTCACTGATTTTTCGCGCGATTGCTGTGCGCCTACTAGTATACGTCTATACTGAGCCTCGGTCTTTCTTTGATTCGCCGTCGAAAAACCGACAGCAGACGGGTAGTGACGCGCCTCGGACAGGCACACACGCCTAGGAATTTTGGGCTGTCGCGTGCGTGTCGCGCGCGCGTCGCGTCAGGTCTGTACGCACCTTAAGGTGACCCTATCATGGAAGTCAGGGCATCAAGGTTATCAAGGTAACGAAGCAACCGACAAAATAGCCCGAGAAAGTGAGTCAAGGAGAATGATTGGATCATATATTTTCGGTTTGGTGGTCAAGCTTATTGCCAAAACATACATTAAGTAGTGGGCAGAAAGCGAACACTGCTTAGCCACTGACGGAAGGCCATCAGAATAATGGTGGTTCTACTAACGAACCACTGCCGTCTGACAAGGAACCTATAACTAATAGGAGTGAAAAAAAAAACAGTGAAAGAGGAAGAAGCAGCGGCTCACATATTGTCCCAATGTGAAGGCTTATCGAGAGCGCATTTCGAACTGCTCAGATCAACCAAACCGGAGGCAACAAGCTATACCGAGGAGTAAATCTCGAATTTGTGGAATCTGATCCGAGAGATAAAAATGGATAATCGCTATAATATGGAGAGAGAGAGAGAGAGAGAGAGAGAGAGAGAGTCGCAGTCAGACGAAGGGCTACTCCCTCAAAACTGGAAATCTGTGCCCATAAAATCGCAGCATCCGACAGTATATATACATTTCGAAGGCATATACTTTTTTCCAATCTGTTGTTCTAGTGTCCAGCTTTCACGTCCATATAACAGGACGGGGAAACCTAACACCCAATTATCCCAATTCTAAGCTCCAGGGTGAGGTCTGATCTTGTAAAAATTTTTGTCATACCCATGAAGAAAGGAAGGAAGCTCAGAGATTATCCGCAGATCTTGTTCATGGACTCCGCTTGGTCTTAAAATTTCAATCATCTTTTGGTGCTCAACGCAATAAAATGTTTTTCGATAATCGATGAAACATACATACACATTTATGTTCATATCTCGACGCTTTTATGCCATATCAGTACATTTAGAGAGTGCCTAATCCATTTTGAAATCCAAACTGAGTGTGATCCATTTGATGCTCGCATTTTCTGTAGATCCGCATGTGGATAATTCCTATCATTCGATAGTAATCGCATTGTGAGAAGTAAGATCTTTTGGTGGTGGTAAGTAAATCTGTCATCGTTAAAAAGTGCTGCTTTCATAAGTTTAGCTTCTACGCCTTGAATTATTTCGTTATTATTATTGTCTCTTATGATTGTTGCTTGAGGCTTTCAATATCGACCTGTCACTACCTTAATTTTTGTATGCATATTAAAGATGCTAAATGCTAGTCATTTTGTCGACATCCACTTTTCCTTAACTTCTAATGGTTTTGTATTCTCTCCAGTGTTACTTACTTTTACGTTTCTCCGTAATGATGTTCAAGGTTTCTTGTGCGATTCATTCTTGCTTCTTTCCACTTACTGTGAGTTCAATGTCTTGTTCTTGAATTTTCTTTACTCTTTTGCTCCAAATGCTTGGTGTCACCTCCTTGTGTCCCCTTCTGCGCTATTAGGATTTTAAAGGATAGGAAAATATAATTGTAGAGTAAGACTATTAGTTTAGCAAACATGAAATTACGCTGAATATGTATCCGGAGCAAGAGACAAAAAAGACAGGTCTGAGATACGAACTTGAAGAATCTGATTTAAAAAAAAGTAGCTGGTACCAAGATATATATAACAGATAGAGCCTAAAAGATCAGATGGGTTTATATTCAGCAATGAGTAGGTAGCGTATAAGGAAAAAACAAAAAAGCAGAAAAATTAGATTTTTGGGTAATTTACTACCCATTTTGCTTTAATTTGTAAAACATTTTTATACGTTTCAGCGAAAACCATACTTTTCTGAAATTCAAAGTAAATAAATATTGTACTCTAACCAAAATTATGATGAAACGACAGGTTTTATTAAAAAAAAAATTAAATTATTAATGTAAACTTTTAACTTTGTATTAATTAACCCAAACGCAACAAAACAAAAATACAATCTACTATAAAAAACAAACCAAACAAAGAACTTTAATTTTTTAATATTCTTATTAAAAAAGTTTTATATAATTTTGGAACATAAATATGCACAAAACCTTCAATCACGAATGGATGTTATTAAGAACAGCTAACCTGTTGATTGTTTAAGAAAAATGTTTTACAGAATTCTAGAAAGTCAATTTTCGAATGACGAGATACCTAAAAATAACGTCATGCAAATAATGATAAGACTTTCTCGATAAATAAATGTCAATTTAAAAGCGAGAACTCTAGTAAAATGAAATTATTCCACTAGGCGCAATATCTACAGACAAAATCAATTAAAACTTAAATTGTATGTCGAAATACCCTTCGTATATCCTTAAGTAAGGTATCTGGTGTGTTTGACATACGAATTTCTACCCCTCCGGATAATCTGTGAGTCCCTACATTCGCTTGGGTCAATAACTTTAACTATAACTACATATCCGTAAAAAAACCTTATTTGCTCATTTATTTGCTTTGTACAAGTCAAGTAGGGGAAAATGATCGTTTAGAATGAAAAATATTATAAAGATAATCTATCAACCGTATTAGGTATTAGCGAAATTCTCTAACCAGGCAAGCACTACCTCTGATGTGAGCGATAGTAATATACTAGCAAAACAGGATTTCAATATGCATGATTTACTGCATGGCAATATAAAAGTGTATGGAGAAGAAAATAGGTAAAACTGTGCTATTTTAAAATTGAAAACAGCCTTCATGTACAAGGAAAATATGTACAAAGAGGTAGAGTTTGTAGTCAATAAAGAAAATTGCCATGCATAATAAATTCCAAACGAATGTTCGACGGAATTGCATCTGGTATTAAAAAAATCTATAAAAAGTCATTTATACAGTGTATAACCATAATTTTTTCCCAAAACTTTAAGCAAAATATTTTGTAAAATAAAAAGCGGTCTGTACAGAATTTTCTGAGTCTTTTTGCAGAAATTATGCTCTATCGACCATCAGTATTGCTGATTACAGGGTGTTACATGCAATGCACCATTTTTACAAAAGTTTAATGTCGCCAAAACCAAAATGATTAAATACTTAATGCAAAGACGAAAATTCTTGCAACTTTAGATATTCTTGTTTGTTACAAATATACCATTCAGATGCCAAGGAGTAGCTCTAAGTTACGTACCTACACATTTTGATTCAAAATTTAACACGACTTTGGTCGCAATCTTCAAATGCATAATTTAAATACGAATGAATGGAGCAAAATCTTAGTTCGAAGGTATTTCAACTCTTATTTTAATTATATCAGAATTCAGTTTACACTCGATTCAAAAGAGCGACTCCGCGATTTATATTTTTTTCAAATTTTAAACTGCTGCAATATTAAAAGGTTAATAATATTAAAGGAGTCTCAAAACTGAAGAATAAACGGAATGGCTTGCTTAGATCATCACGAATGAATGTAGCCTGGTCCTAATTTCCGTTAAGAAGAAACGGTTAAAGTTTGACATTCATATTTTAGTATATTCAGTGCAAAAGTGGAATATTCTAGGTATGTTTATGTAATCCCATTACAATACCCACGTATCAAGACATCTGACTCACATTTCAAAATGCTGGTAGTCTAAGTCTGGAAAATCTTATATTTCGAAGAGAAGCCAGCATTCCTAAGCTTATATTTGAAATAAGAACAGGTGTCTTTTCAAAATTGTGGCCTTTGATTTTATTGCCAAAATACCATGATGATACTGATATCCGGAATGGTTCACAAGTTGACGGGAATATCACCATTACCTACAAGCTATTCTATACATTTATTTATAGGATCACGGCTGTATATTGTAAATGTAGTAATGAATAAAAGATATTCAGACAAACGGATCTATGAAGAGATATAATCTGTTTTGTATCCAAGCTTTCATTCACTATCGTGACCTTCGTCGGGGCTTAAAGATATTTTTATATAATAATGTATAATAATTAAGTTTTGTGGTAATTTACAATCAAAATTAGATAAATTTAATTTTGCGATTTAAAAATTGATAAAATATTAGAATATCCTATAGGTCTAGATAAAAAATGTCAAAGTCAATCTACTTTGTTTCAAAATAAATAATTTACAAGGTGTTAAAAGAATACTTGATATTTGATTGTTAATTTAATAACAATGGTAAAGCGTATTGGTAATGGTAACTTAAATCATCAAATTTAGTTCTTTAATTCATAGAATTTGTTTTATTAATTTCTTCATTTCTAAAAATAAACTTTTATTTACTTTTTCTCTTTATGGATAATTTTAATTTCATTGAAGTATGGTATGTCCCCACTAATATATGTCTGTTCACATAAAGCATACTGTTTTTTGAAGTTTGATGTCACTTTTTGGTGAAAAAAATTTTTTTAAAAGTTTGTGATGTTTGCCCCATATACTTTTTATCACAGTTATTAGATGGAATTGAGTATACTAATTTCAGTAATTTAAAGTAATAGTTTTATCTTTTAATTTTGAATATAAGTTACCAACCAACTTAATATTTTTAAGGCTAATTTTACAAGTTCATTTCTAAAAATTGTAAATATTTTTGGAGTGGGTTCTTAAGCATCAGAAATATTGAAATATCATTGGTATTATTGTTGATATTATTATTAATTCTACTATTGAAAATAATTTGGTTAGAAAATTTAATTTAAGTGAAGAGTAGTGGCTGTGTGCATGTATGAATCATACTAAATGAAACACTTTGTATTCCATGCAAAATTTAATCCAAAAGGACTTCCTATAAAAGCATAACAGAGCGCTTTCGGCCTAAGCCATCATCAGTGTTACCTGAAAAGTAAGTAGAAGAACCACCCATTAGCAGAAGAAAGTGGCTGCTGTGAGAACTTTAAGAAGAAAATGATAAAAATGACAATGTTATATCAAGATTCTGAGAGTGTTTAAAACTTGAAAGGCATTAAATAGGTGTGTAATTTAAGAATGGTGTTTTTTGTAATTTTTTGTGTGAATTTTTTAAAGAGACAAAGGAAAATGGCAGAGGTTCTTACACTTACTTGTCATTGGACCTGAAGAGCATATCGACGAAGAGTAAACAAACAACACCAACAAATAATGGTCAAATCACAATTAAAAAGTCAAAAGTCACATTTTAAAAGGTAGCATAATTAAAAGGACAATGCCCAAACCACGCTTTTCGTGGAACGACAAAATGTGTCGTTGAAGCTGACAGTCATGCCAAGCAGACTCTGACGCCGCAGGAAGTGAACCGCAAAAAAATTTAGCACTAAATTTAAATCTTGAAACTCACGGTAAATTGATACAGACAGTTATTCTGAATACAAATGAAGTAGCTAACATTAAAAAGTAAGTCTGGAGAACAGACTGGCTGACACTAAGCTAGATGAGGCCAAGATATATGATCAATGTTATATAAAATAATTCTAGAGCATAAACGATGACCCAAGAAAGTCATTGTGCTGACTGAGTAATAGAATATTTGGAAGGAATATTTGGAAGGAAAACTAAAGTCAATTTTTTTTTATTTTATTAAAGGCAGACATCAGCCCGACCCAATCTACGAGACTGGCCCCCCCTTTGTTTGGGTGCTATAATTTTTATTTGAAAATAAAAATTTGTTAGGTTATTTAAAATCAGCGTAGTAGATATGGGCAAGAGTGACCCCACCCAAAATGAGCTATGAAGAGATAAAATAAATCAAGTACTCTTGGTGGATAGGCTATTACAGAAAATTAAGGAAAGAACAAACTCAGCAAGTAAGAATTATGCAAGTGAACACAAAAGAACTTTAGTTAATAAGTCTCCTGTGCAGAGGAATGTATGATCTATTTAGATTAACTTGAGTATTCAGGCAATGATTGTTCTGAGGCAGGTCGCTGTTGATCTCGATATCCTCCAAAAAATCCAGTCTTGAAATTTTTTGATGAAATACTATGTAAGATTTTTGAGTTAGAATTAAGGCTAAAACTATGGTTATAATTGCGTAAATGTCCTCCAAAAGAAGAGTTATTCCTGTTTAAATGTTCACTAGTGCGGACTTTTAATGGCCTGCAAGTTCTGCCAATGTAGGTGCTCTCACACGAGTTGCATGACAATTTATAAATTCCACTTTTCGAGAGGGTGTCTATTTTATCATTCGTATTATTTAGAAATGTATGTAATTGATTCTTATTTTTGCACGATATAAAATAATTATTGACAAATTGTCGAATCGTTTTAGAAATCTTTTCATTAGTTGGAATATTAAAAAAAGGGATCGAGAAGTATTTTTTAGATGTATTGTCCAACAAGCCGTGAGAGAGTTCCCTTTGCAATTTCTTGAGTTTAGTTTTATTTATCAGATTATCAAAATGACTGGGGTCAAATTGGTTGTTGAAGGCTACAATTTTGTGCTGCCACGGATGGTGGGATAGAAAAGAAATAGTATGGTCAGCCTGGGTAGGCTTCCTGTACATAGCAAAATCAAGACCATCCAAACTTCTACGAACAGTAATGTCCAGACAATTGAGTTTCTTATTAGACTCGAGTTCAATCGTAAAATTGATGTTTGCATGAATGACATTTAACTTATGCAAAAGAGCATTGGCTCCCTGAACTTCACAGTTCAGAAAGCAAAGACAATCATCCACATAACGGAACCAATGAAGGATTTTACTATTGTCAGGAGTAACTATGTGTATATTCCTAAGTTATTCATAAAGACATCTGCCAAAAAAAGGGGTAAGACAGCTGCCCATTGCTAGGCCATCAGGTTGTTTATAATATTTATCATTAAATTGAAAAAAATCTTGAGACAAACAAAGGTTAAGGAGAGATAATATATTAATTTTTTGTTCATCGTTAACGTTACATGAAGCCAGAAGGTCACCAACAAACTATACTGTCTCTGTTTTTGGCACCGTAGTGAAAAGGTTGGACACATCAAACGAGACCATAATATAATTTCGTGGAAGTGTTAAATTCTTAAGTTTATTAATTAAAGAGATTGAATTACTTACAGAGTATGTAGGAGTGAACTTGGTGATATCCTTAATTAAGTTGTATGTAAACTGCGCTAGGAAGTAAACAGGTGTGTTGGTGAAACTTACCACAGGTCTGATAGGTGTGTCTATTTTATGAATCTTTGGTAGACCATATAACCTAGGTATCGTAGGATTGCTATAAATTAGATTTTTTTCTAGCATTATTCTGTTCAAAAAACACCCCAAAGTGCTAAATGAATCTAGTGACTTTCCTTATGAAGCTGTTAAAAGGGTTGTTAGGTAAAAGAGAAAAACTATTGTCGACTAAGGATGTCTCAACTTTAGAGATGTAATATGTTTTTCTGAGAACAACCAAACAGTTGCCCTTATCTGCTTTAGAAATAATAAGATTTTCATTTTTAATTTTTGACCTGGGCTTTTTTAAAGTTTTGAAGTAAACATTAGAGGTACGAGTATTAGATTGTGGAAGGTTTTTTTTTTGGTATTGTAAAGAATATTATAAAAATCATTACGGATTCTCTTTTTGATATTGGAATCATTTGAAATTTGTTCGACCAAGACACTGCAAAACATCGCCCTCAGAAAGCGAGGGTTTCAAGCAATGTTTAAGCCCTAAATTTAAAAGCTCAAGTTCATCCGAGTCAAAAACTGTATCAGTCAAATTCTGAACTCTTTCATGAAATTTAAAATTTGAGAATCTCTTAGAGGCAGTGTTAAATCTTTGTAAGTTAGAATTGATTTTTTGTTTAATTAAAATATCTAGTTTTGACTTTACTCTAGAATATTTAAGGTTTTTAGCTTCCGACAGCTCATCAGAGATGCTATTGGAAACATCAGAGAACTGATCAAGACCAAATTGGTTAACGAATGTATCATAAATGTTCTTGAGTTGGCAATTGATCAAATCTAGTCTAGCATAATGTTTACAAATTTCGGATTTAACGAGTTTGAGTTGAAGATCCTGTTTATATTTAAGGGGAATATTTTTGGAAATTTTAACTGTGACAAACTTAGGTGTGACCTCCTCCTTAATACAATTGTTCAAGAACCATATGTGCACTTGAGTGGTGGCCCTCCTCAAAGACAGTCTTCTGTATCCTTCAGCCAAATCTGCCATACTGCAGCTTAAATTAAGTGAAGAGTAGTGGCTGTGTTGTAACGTTGTACATGTGTCTAATTAGAATATTTCGTTTTCCGCAATATATCTGTTAAATTATGGTATCGATCCTCGCAACCTTACTACCTACTCTCGAAGATGCGCAGGAAATATCTACGAGTATCTACGGAAGGTAGCGGACAGGACGACCTTCTCGGGTACGTCTTCGAGGCGTGAAGACGACCGTGTTTATTACCGAGTTGGTAGAGGCCAATTGATCTACAAGCTTAGTATCGCTTAAAAGTACTAAATATCGTCAATTGTATGGTAAGACACCGTGTGAGAGATGGTGTGGTGACCCTTTAAATTTAAAGGTTCGTTCCGAGGGTTCAATGGCCTTTTGAGCACCTCCTCACCTGTGTAGGAGCATAACCGTCTTCTCCAGCGCGGACCAGTCCGGGAGTTTGGGTGAAGCCCGACTCTCCAATTAGTGCCTAGCCTAGGCATTTCATTTATCGAAGCCAAAGTCATATAGTGAAACTGGTAGCATCAATTTTATCCTTATAAAGTAGAATTATTATTCTCAATAAGGCGATTTTATTGACCTTTCTCTTGGCTTTCTGCTGCCAATATCAATGATTCTCGAGTGAAAAGACTATAGACTACCCTATTGGAAGTACATACCGGATAAAACATTTCAAGAGATTTTGAGATTCAGTTCGCCGATATAGTGCGTTGTTTTAAGAAGATATTTCTCCAGAATACCGTAGATTTGTTATCGTTTCACGTTTCACACTTTTTAATTTCTTATGTTATATTGTAAAATTAGTACCAATATTACATTAGCATTAAGTAAATTATATCTCGATGTAAACCCACGGCAGAACTTCCTTAAATTTATTTAATATTGCTATTTGATTTCACGCCCAAAACAGATTAATCCGAGCTCAAATTTTTCTTCCATAAGCGGCTATATTTGTATATATATGTCTTTCAGGAAATTTTCCATTCATTAGGCATTTTCCACGTCACTACTGCCCAGGGAGTAAGTAAAGAATGATTTTGTGAATATTCATTCTAGTGTGATTTTGTTAATATTAATTTATATAATAGTTGTCGGGTAATGCTAACCTATAATTGATTTTTTTTTATGAAACCGTACTAGTTGTATTTGAAATACCCCTTTTCATTAACTAGTATTAAACTTCCTGAAAATTATTTCATAGGACAGAACAGTGTAAAAGAATATTAGACTTTATAGGAGATATTTTTTTCTCATTACTTGAAGCTAATTTTTCTATAAATTATTTCATCCCATAAAATCGTATTAGATTGTATTTGAGATATTCTTTGTTTAGTATAAAATTTACTAGGAAATTATTTCCTTATTATCACAGGGCTGTGGACTTTTCTAGAAAAAAAGATATCTCTGCATAACTTAAGATTAAATCTTCTTAATTGGTTGATTGATTTTCTTGAAGATACCCTGTACCAGGAAGGTACTGATGAACGGTATACTATTGTACAGGGTGTCCGGTTATAAATGTAACCCCCCTTTAACTTTTTTATTTGTCCTCGTATAAAAAAAATGTTAAATACAAAAGTTGTAAGGATTTTCATACAGTTTTCTGCGGTGTTACTAGAAAAACAATTGAATATCGAAATTCTACTGTACAGATTAAATTAATGTTTTTTTTTAATGGGACACCCTGTATATTCTTCTGTATATCGATAGAGCTCTTTAAGGCGAGTTCAGTAATATAAGGTTTCTTGGGTCTAGCTCTAATAGTTACCACGTAAATTGCAAGAATGTCGGGTATCTGATTATTACTGAACCCCTCTCCTAAATTATTTATTTGGTGAGCTAGAAAAAAATTCTTCCTTCAGAAGCTTTTCTGATGTTCCATTGTTTTTCTCCAAGTTTCTGAAGGAACCTACAACTTTTGTATACAACATATTTTTCTACCTCACCAAATAAAGCTTTAAGGAGAGGGGTTCAGCAATAATCAGATACCCGACATTCTTGAAATTTACGTGGTAACTATTATAGCTAGACCCAACAAACCTTATATTACTGAACTCGTCTTAAAGAGCTCTACCGATATCCGGAAGAATATACAGGGTGTCCCATTTAAAAAAACATTAATTTAATTTGCACAGTAGAATTTCGATGTTCAATTGTCAACTATATGAAGATCTTTACAACTTTTGTATTTAACATTTTTTTATACGAGGGTAAATAAAAAAGTTAAAGGGGGGTTACATTTATAACCGGACACCCTGTACGTGCGTGTTTAGTGTTAATAGACCACTGTTAGTAATTCAGGTGTTTAATTGGATAACTGATGCATAGCTATCATTTGATTTAATTCTAATGTTTTTATTTCGCTAATTATTTAATAATTTTTTTTACTTCTCTCTTTCACCGGGTATTTTTTCTAGGTTTTATTATCCATTTCTCCAACCGAAAGTCTCTCCGATAAATTTCTCACGATAAAAATTTTGTGGCGCCCTTCTAACGACCAACCACTTTAACCCATAATTAGAAGGACAATGCCCAAATCACGCTTTTCGTGGAACGACAAAATATGTCGTTGAAGTTGACAGTCATGCCAAGCAGACTCTGACGACGCAGGAAGTGAACCGCAAAAAAATTTAGCGGTAAATTTAAATCTTGAAACTAAATGTTAAATTGATACAGACAGTTATTCTGAATAAAAATGAAGTAGCTAACATTACAAAGTAAGTCTGGAGAACAGACTGGCTGACACTAAGCTAGATGAGGCCAATATATACGATCAATGTTATATAAAATAATTCTAGAGCATAAACGATGATCCAAGAAAGTCATTGTATTAACAAGAAAGAGAGTGCTTACTTGACTGAGTAATAGAATATCGTTTACGTTTCTGACACGTATCATATTTTTTTTACAATTGCCTCAATAAATTACGTTGTCTCATACGGTGTGTGTGTGCGTAAATTAATAGTATGTTACATAACAAGTGTTGAAAGTACTTGATTTATAACGAGGAAATCCTTCGAGGTTGAAATCGTACTTTGCCACGAGTAATGTTCGCTCTTTTCCTACGACCAGCTATGAAAATAATACGAAAAGAACTGGTTAGACTCTTAAGAAAACATATGCGTGTATTTTTGTCATTTCAACCAACAAAAACTAACCAAAACTGCCCAAAATAAAGGAAAAATCTTTTTACAAACATAACCTTTAAAAAAACCGGCCGGCGTGCGCCGTTGCAGAAACGCACCATCTAACCACTGAGACAGGAGACTTGCTGAAAGGAATCCCTTGCACCATAAAGGCAACTATTTGTCATAAATGTGTTTATAATGTTGAGAACTCGCCAGGTGGGAGGGCTCAGGCGGATGTTTCCAAAAGAAATGTTTGCATAATGTTTGCATACACACCTACATACATCCAGATGAAGTTAGGCAGTTAATCATTATTTAAGTTTATCCTCCCTTTAATATTACAATCTGCTTAATAGATAAAAGTATATAACCGAGAATTAAACCTGTTGTCTTTAGGGGTTTCCAAAATTATGGAGTAAACAACAACGTAAAATTTTGCATTGAATTATTATGTAATATGAACTCCTTAAGAATATAATGCTACAGAGTGGTTCCGAAATACGGATTAATATTTAATACAGCGTTGCCTTGAGCTACTCTAAGATGAGATACATATTGGTAAAATCCTAAAAACGCCCATTTTTGCCTATATGTCTCAACCTTCTGAGCAATTTGAATGAAACTTGTCAGACTAAAAATTATGGAGGACCTGTAATGTTCAACAATCCAGAAATAGACTTCAAAAAATTAGTAAGATATGAAATTTCCACAAAACATATACTCCTTAGAGGCTTTTGGATGCCTATAACCAAGAAGTTATCAGACCTAAAAAGTCAGTGACATAACATCGATTATTTTTAAAAGTTCGAACTCTCATCTTTGAATCGAAAACTTCTGAATAAATGCAAAATATGAAACACAGGGCACGTTCTTGACGTTCTACATGTACCAGTTCTCCAGAGCTTATTATTAGTTTCGAAATTTGAATATAAATTATTATTTGTTTAATTTTAACACTCTGAATCCCAAATTGGTACTATGTTAGGACATATCATGCAAACATACAAAGCGAAACAGTATGATAACTTCTTGGCAGACGGCGAATATATAAATACATGACAAGTATGCAATATATTTGCATGAACCGTCTGCTGGTACCCTACACGGTAGGGGTGCATCCATCTAATGATATTAGATGCGGATGCTGTGCTTAGTAGATCCATTCGTTCTGCATCGAAGGATGGAAACCTCTGTGCAGTTAGACATTCACCAGCCATGGAGCTTTTTCGTGGAATAGTCCAAGGAATTACACCTATAAACGTCATCGATACGTATTTAAGGATCACCCTGTTAAAAAGGAAGAATTTGAAATATATTTTTCTACAAATGGCTTGAAAATGGATAGAAGCACACCAAAAACTACTCTGGAAAAATATTCTTTTCACCTATTGCGTGAAAAGTATACTTGAGAAAAGTGTGCTTACAGACAGTACGCGGGAAAATATTTACCATCAATTGAATAAATGATATAATATGACGTAAAATATTATAATTGCAGTTGTAGAATAAGTGTTGCATGCAACAAAACCTCTTTTCCCACCCGTGTGAATTTATGACACTCGCATACGGCTCATGGCACCAAATTGTTCCACTCGTGGAATTTTCGACACTTGTAACGCAATACACTATCCTATATTCAGTGTGTTACTTCGGAGATAATCAACATATTTTCCCCAATATTCATTTACAGTGCGTCCACGTATAAAGGGCTCTAGAGGAGAAATGGACGAAAATTTCATTTTTCGATCACGTTCTTGATCAGAGTTTCTGCTTCTCGTAAAAGTAGAATCAATGAAAAGAATTAAGGACTTTTTCCATGCAGGGTGCTCAAAACTACGAAAACATGAAATGCTATTTAGAGTAAATAAACTTTGTTTCTTTTTAATATTAGTCATTCAAACATACCTCCTCCGCATTTCTCAAACTGCCGTCTAATCTGATTGTAACTTCTATACTCCGCAATGAACTTACTTTAAAATTCACTGTTTCGAAATGTCGCTATTATTTTCAATGGGTTGCTAAAACGCTTAAATTGCTTCAACCGTCGCCAAATAAATCGTAAGCCAACGATCTCGAAATTTATGATCAAGTGTATGAAGCATGTGTCGAGCACCCGTTTTGTTGAATGTACATTTGACCTCAGTACCGTAATGGCAGTTCATCTAACTTGCCCGAAAGAAAAGTTTTAAACATTTCCATGTATGAATTCCTATTGCATGAATTCTCAAAGAAATGATCCCATTAGCCCATCATATGAAATACCACCTCCGACTTTAAATTTATAAAATATTGGCGACGCCGACGTGGAGGAATTCTGAATTCTAGATTTTCTGTTATCCAGTATTTAATGTGTTGTGAAGCCATTGTACCATTTTAGGAAAAAATTGATTCGTCGAAAAATAAAAGAAGTTTTTCCACTTCCGGAACTAACGTATACCCATTAGTCCTTCCAAACAGGGTATAAAAAGTTCTTTTAATACCAAGGTACTAAAGCGCATACTAAAAACACAGATTTTAGAAAAGGTTAAATTTACCACATTTCATTCTCTTATTTATGTTCAGATGGCTACTATTAACGTTTATACAGTTTACAATATTAACTAGTCGATTTACTTCATTGCTAGTGTGCTGTATAACGCTGCTCGATGTAGAACTGCATGCGACAGATCCAGAGACTTGCTCAGATGCTTGTCCAAATTGTCTGAAGATTCAATAGTTTGGAATGCTTACTTGTCACCATGTTCAAAAAGATTGAGAGAAGTAATTTTTTATTATTATTTATTGAATTTTCAACGTACGTCTCGGAGATGGCTGCTGATTTCCATCCTCCATCCTTTTTTGTAAATCTACAGATGCACCATAGTCAGCTAATAAGGAGGCAGACGTCCGACGAAAGCAATGTTCAGTTTATAATAATGAATTTAGAAATGCTGCAACTTTTTAGGATAATTTTCCAAAAATCTTAAATGAAGTGTCTCAGCCTTTCTTAAAGCCATATACTTTTGACATATTTCAGTAAAATTGACAATAATTTTATCTCAATTGCGATACCGAAAATAAGAGCTATCCTTATCATTAGAAACTGGTTGCCTTGATCATCCATTAAGAATTTGTCAACCTGGTCCTCTATTAGTGTCTTGACTTTTTTTTTGGATTGTATATTTCGTTTCTTCTTTTTAGCAGGGGAAAATTTGCTGATATCGATATTATTTTTAACGTTAAGCTTGGTCTTCAGCATGGAATAATGTGCCCAACGCGTTGAAGTCAAGAAAGTCGTGGATCTCTATGTGAAAAACACGAGTAGGGTATCTTCGTTGAAATTTTCCACTTTTCGTTCGCAGCACCATCTTGCAAATATCCATATTGTGCTTCACTTCCCTTGATCTTATCAGCAAAATACATTGCGACAGTGGCTATTTTCATTTAAAATTTTGTCCCCCACTGACAAACAAAAATCTAATAATTTTGCATGGTCTCCATCTTCTAATGTTTGAGTGAAATGTCGCTTAAACGGGAAAAAGATTAAAATTATTTTAATTTGGACAATATGGTTATTTTGTGGCCATTTCTGTAATAATAGAAGTGGGTTTTTCATAACAGACTGCAAAGCAATAACTGTAGTTGTATCATCGTCGCCAGGAAGTTTCTTCTTCGTTTTTATATTTTCTACCGACCCAGTTTCCTTGAATCTATTCACTAATTGATGAGTGACTTGTATTGAAACAGAAACCCCCGGAAACTTTTCGACAAATCGTTCTTGTACATATCCGTATGACCTATTGCCGGTTTCTTAACACTGCACCAAAATTATTTTCGGTTCAAGAACATTTTACAATTATTTCTTAAAACGATATTTTAAAATTAATATTGTGACATTTTCTCTCATAAAGGGGTAAAAAAGTTAAAATTGAATACCAAAAGAAAAATGTAATTCGGAATACTCAGTTGAAATTTTGGACTAGATATTTGGTTAGGATTGGAAATCTTTTTTATTTGTGTCATTTTGCTTCAAGATGAGAAATAAAAGCAGTTTTTTGACAGTATTTCACGTATTCATAGTTGTTGAGCCGTCTATATAAAAGATCCAAAATATTTTCGCACTGTTTTTTTTTTCGAAAATAAGAAATTATTTATTTGTTCGATTTGTCTTTTTGGCATACTATATACACTATACTGTATGTTCCTGGATAAACTGAATAAGCTGATAAATTTTCTAAAAATTTCTTTTTATGAGAAAATCATCCTTTACAACCTTTTTTTACCACCTATGTTGGAGTTTGGAACCCTCGGCAAAATGCACTAAAACGGGGATTTATCCACAATACCGAAACAGAATTATTGCACTCGTTACGCGAACCATGTTAGCATCATCAAAAAATATTTACCATCAATTGAATAAATGATATAATATGACGTAAAATATTATAATTGCTGTTGTAGAATAAGTGTTGCATGCAAGAAAACCTGTTTTCCCACCCGTGTGAATTTATGACACTCGCATACGGCCATACTGAATAAGCTGATAAATTTTCTAAAAATTTCATCTTATGAGAAAATCATCCTTTACAAGCTTTTTTTACCACCTATGTTGGAGTTTGGAACCCTCGGCAAATGCACTAAAACGGAGATTTATCCACAATACCGAAACAGAATTATTGCACTCGTTACGCGAACCATGTTAGCATCATCAGATGATTAAAACTGATCTAATAATCTGATGATGCTAACATGGTTAGCGAAACGCGCATCGAGTGCAATAATTCTGTTTCGGTATTGTGGATAAAACTCCGTTTCAATATATTCAGGAGGTTATAAAAACATGGCAAAGTTTTAACACTCGATTCCTTAGCAAAAAAATAAGTAGAATACTTTATATCGAGCTAAATATATACTGACGCAATGACCTTTTTCGCTTATTCGATAAAACGTATCTTAAAAAATATTTTTTTCTAAAATATCTCGAAACATCTTAAATTTAAAACATTTTGTCCAGGCACAAGTTAGCACAAGAAGACAGACCTATAATATCACATATAATTAAACTTTTCTACACCGATCAGGGGCTTACATAAAGCCAGCATAACAGACATTTTTATTGAAAAATATTAT
>MU184739.1:153768-164787 GCA_016904865.1 Pissodes strobi
CATTCATATTTTAATAAAAAAAATATTGGGTTTTGATTTTTTGCTAACTTTAATAAAATAGTATCCTCACACTGAAAGTAACATTTCACAACATTTTGGTGCACTTTAAATCAATTTAAGAATGGTAAATGATAATGATTATAAAAATTGACGAGAATGTGACAAATTGTATTCAATAGTATTTTATTGTATTTTATTTCAACTAAAAATATTTAACACATTTTAGAACAATAACAGTTAAAAGTTATACGTTAATAATTAATAGAATATCCATTATTATTAATTACGTGCTGACAGTGACGAGGCATTGATGCAATCAACTTTTGAAGTACATTTTCGGGAAGATTTGTCCAAACTTCACTAATTTTAAGTAGTGTGTTAACGAGAGTGAGTCCTCACGGAGGAGGTAATTACCTTATCCTCCGTGAGGGCTCTCTCTCTTTTGCTTACTGAGGAGTCTTTCTCATCATGTAATTAATACATTTCCCATCCTTATCTACATATATGTTGACCTTGCCCCTGACCCTGACTTTTCCCCTCCCCTCTTAAATAAACATAATAAAACCAGCAGTTCTGTATGTTTCTTCACTTCACAGTTTAGTTTTCAATGGAAGAACTCAAATTAAGAAATCGAGTACTCAAGAGGGTCAATTCAGAAATAGTTAGTTCGGAAACAGTTAGTTCAAAAAAGAAAAAAAGTGAAGTGTATTTGAAAGAGGAATGCCCTATTTGTTTTAGTTTTTTGAAAAAAGAAAACATTTGCACACCAAATTGGTGTGAACACAAATTTTGTTTAGATTGCTTGACAGAATGGTTAAAAACGAAGGATGTTTGTCCATTGTGTAGAAGTCATTGTGATTACATTAATATAAAATATACTAATCAAAAAAGAGCTATTGTGAAAGAAACTAAATCAATTGTAGATATTTTTGAAACTATTCTAGATGGTGATAATAATGAAGAAGATAATGAACTAGTTTATATCATTCCCAGAACATCAATGTGATAATAAAAAGGAATTTTCTGTCTATAAGAAACTTTGATACTTACGATCATTTAGTCGCTGTTAGTTATATACATTAACAGTTATGGATGAGGCTGTGAAAAAGTTACATGAAGAATTTAACCAATTAACTTCAGATAATTATTATAATGCTATGCATAGCAGACCAGAATATGTTGACTTTTATTGTGAGTTTGCGGAACATTATTCGAAAGGTGCGTCCGCTTGTGCTCAATACTTCGAAAATTTCAATGTATTGCAGTTTGTAGTTGAACTGAAACAATTGGGATTTTTTGTTGAAGTGGTTAGTTTGAAGAAATATATAGGAGATCCAACTATATTAGATGTGATAAAATTGGCAGAAGAAGAATTGGGAGAACTTCAATTTGAAGTATTTGTGTAAGATATGGAGAACTTTGTGTTAGAACTTTATGAAAACTTTTTGATGTCGGAAGCCTGTTCGCGGTTTTATGCGCTTGCGGGAAATGATGCTGAAGCTCAAGATATACTGTGGTATGAGAACTATATGCAACATGCTGAGTTTTGTAAAAAAGGTGTACAAGTGTGTAGCGAGTTCTTAAAGAACAAAGACAGAGTAAAGTTTGTATTGGAACTTAATATGTTAAAATTATATTATAAGAATATATGTGTGTATTAGGAAATTTAAATGTGAGAAATGAAATGTATTTAATAAAACAAAGTTAAATAAAATTATTTTTTTTTATTCATTCATAAAAAAATTATTATAAATATAAAACACATTTGAAAGCGCACACATAGATGGTGACTTTGAATGATAAAAACATTTAGGTGTTGAAGCAATTAAAATTGGTTGTTCATCTAATTCAATTATTGGTTTGCTGGAATATTTTCTTAGGTAATCTGCTTTTTCGTTTCCTTTAACGTAAACAAATTGCGCTTGTTCAGTCAATTTTTTTACAATTGTTGAAAAGTGGTGTAGTGGAGTATAACCGATATTCCAATTAATGCAGTGGTGATTTTTCATTAACCATACAGCTTGCTTGTGCGCTTCAGGAGAAAGAGAATTCAAAGAAAATGGTTGCTTGAAAACATAATGACTAATTTTTTCTCCATCATAGGCAGCTAATTCTTTAGGTAGAAATTTATTCTTTTCATCTTTGAACGCTTGAATATCCAAAACTAATCTCATATTTTTAAAGTTGCAAATTTTTTAAACACAAAGTTTTTATTGGAATATGATTCAATACGTTTTTTCAGTTCTTCTAAATTTTTAATGAAAATGTCTAATTTCTTGAACATATTGTAAGATCATTACTTCATGAACTATATTAAGAACCTGCTTGGAGTTGCTCTATCTTTAAATGATCTTATACAACTAAGAAATATTTGTTCAAATGTTAAATAAATGTAGTGCTTCAAGAGGGTGGGGGTGAAATGTAATATTAAAAGCAACTTGAAAATTAAAGTTGTTTAACAAGTTTAGTGAGTGGGTTGTAAGTGAAAACTTTATCATGTAATATTAAACAATACGCTGAAGTATCTTTTTCTAAATCTTTGTTTAGTTCAAATTCTACTCTCATTACTACAGGTCCAGCTTGTAAAGATTCCTTTTGATGTGAGCAATTTATATAAGCAATAGGAGCTTTTGATTTAAAATCGCTTGGGTCAAATAAAGGTTCTTCGGTTTTTGCATAGTAAGAAGATCGAAATTGGGAATACATTTCATATAATATAGCATATTTATTATTACTTATGTCCAGGAGAAGATCATTATAGGGGTATCTTTCAGAATTCAAAAAAACTTTAATATTTCTCAAGTTTATATCATTAAATTCACTCATATTTGATATTTTCGAATCTCTCTTCTCCTGTTGGAACGCAACTATAACATGACGAGGAGTTTCAACTCTAGTAGATGTCTTAACAGGCCAATTGTGTCTGGATGTTTTCAACAGTTCCGGATATTCAACTAATTCCCAACTTCTAAATGCAATAACTAAATCTGTTCCCTTATCAATAATTTTTGTTAATGATAATTCTTGAGGGATTGCTACTGAAATATGTGGTATATTCCAAGTTAGTTTGTGAAGAGTAATTTTTGGTATTTCACTTGGATCGGTAGTTATAATAGCATTATTGTCAGTGTTATCTCGCACAATTATTAGCTCCTGTTTTGCGTTTAATATAACTTTCCTATAGTCTTCAAAGAAACCCATTAACATTTTAAGAGGAATGCAAACATTAAATGAACCAGTTTTTTCATCAACTAATGTATTT
Organism: Pissodes strobi; assembly: GCA_016904865.1. Classification (NCBI taxonomy): domain Eukaryota; kingdom Metazoa; phylum Arthropoda; class Insecta; order Coleoptera; family Curculionidae; genus Pissodes; species Pissodes strobi. The sequence goes on from MU184739.1 coordinate 157,031, forward strand.
GCTATCTTTGGTGACCATCCTGCATTTTTTAATTTGTCAGATTCATTTGTATTATATGAGAGGTAACCTTTTAGAGTGGATGTTAAACCAACATCCCTTATAGAATCTATCGTAACCCCATTCAACTGATATCTCATTTCTCTAAAGAGAAATGCTATCCCATTGTTTACAAGAGATAGTGTTTTAGAAACTGTTCCATCTGCTTTAGATAATTTTCCCTCTATGTAAAGAAAACTTTCGCAGGGAAGAGTATACTTTTCAATTTCATGAACGGGAATTAGTATTTCATCATTGTTGCTTAATTTTGTTGGCAAATATGGCTCATAAGAATGCAACTCTGAGTGAGTAATAGAATTGTCAATATAAAGTTTTTCGCTAACATTAAGTATACTCATTTCAAAAGTTTAAGTCCAAGTGATTTAAGAAATTGTTTGTTTGTACTTGTTAATCTATTAGCGTTGACTCGACTACTAAACTTAACTTTATTATGTTTAGCTTTATATGTTTTTTGAATTTGTTGAATATTGGCTGTTGATTGAATATCGTTTCTATTATAAAAAATAACCATTATAAATTTAGCTTTTTTACATGTAATCTTAGTGAAACAGTTTCTTTTCGAAAATTAACAAAATCGAGATTCTGATCTAATATTTTAACAGTAATTTTGTCTATTGCTTTCACTATTACCGGAAAATAAATAATATTTTGAGGACTTTCAATTATTTTAAATCCTGGAGAAACGTTTGGGAAAAATTGATGTATAATATGGACAGGTCTTCCGTTCAGATAGGAACCTTCAGCAATACTGCAATCTATACATAAGGAATTAACTTTTATAATTTCAGCTGGATTGTCTGATAATTTACTTTTTCCATCACCTTTAATAGTTTGGTTTTTAAATCCTAAAATTTTTCCAATAGTTCCATCTTTAAATGTAATATCAGCCGTAGATTTAATTTCAGATTGTAGAGTGTTATGATTAGCATATAAGTGAAAAGATATTCCTTTTTTATCAAAAATATTTTGTAGAAATTTATTTATATCGCCTATTTCATAACTACCAGCAGGTATTTCAACATAATCGTTTGAATTCCCGTAATACAGTTTGTTATTAGTTTCATCAATGTTGGGAATAGCATTAAAAGTTTCAAAATTTGTTAGTCCTATAACATAATCTGAGTCTTCATCTAAGTAAATTGGTGGATTAAATGATGCAAAAAGTTCACTACTTTGTGCAGAAAGAGCTATTGTAAATGACATGTCAGTTCCCACAACCTCTTTAAAATAAAAAATAGTTCATAATTACATGTTTATATAAAGAAATTGTAGACAAAGTTGCCCACAAATTGATGAATCATATGATTGATAGGAATCATGATTATAAAAGATGTCATTTTTGCTACCATCGCTAAAGAAGTATGATATTATTTCTGCAGGTGGTCTTAAACCTCCAAAACTATCAAAATAAATAATTTGTTTACCGTGCTTTACATAAGCTGTCCAATGAGTTCCTGGACCATATTGATCATCCAAATTAATAATAGCACATTCAACTTTATTTATAACTTTTGGTAGTTTATTACGCATAAATATTCCTCGAAAATTAGGGATTTTCAAAAGCCTCACATATTTTTTTAACTCAAAATTTGAAAGTGGTTTGCGAGGTAGCATATTTAACAGTTTTTTGCATAGGGTTTCAAATATAATCCACAACCTTGCTTATAAGGTCGCAAAAAGAGACCTTTACCAACTGACATTTGCTCTATAGCCTTATTATGTCTTTTTTGTTCTTCAAGTTTATTTTTTGCACTTTTAACCGCATTTATTGATGAAGCAATTCCTGCAGCTCCCCCACTTAGTGCTCCCAATGCAGAGAGTCCTGCAAATATTGGAATTAGCGGTAACAAACCACCGAATTTTGGAATTGGGATAATTCTTTTAGCAGGTTGTTTTACCTTTACGTTTCCTTTACTGATAGATGCTAGAGCATCTTCAGCCGCAATTCGTAAATTTTTGTATTTTCTTCCCAATATCCCCCTTTTCGCCCTTCGTAACGCTGACTGAAATGAGATAGTCCTGGTAGTTCTTTTTCGTTTTTTCAATTTTATTCCTTTGCCTTTTTTTATTCCTTTTCCTCTCTTTTGAATACCCATACCTAACTTAGACTTAGTTTTCATAATACCCGCTATTCCTAGTGCGGCTAATCGTTCGCCTAAGGAAGCGTCACTCGATTTAAATCTTTGAAAAGCTCTTTCCGCTAATAACTGATCTGCCCTGTTGCGATTCTTCAAGTCGGGAAATTTATAATAAGCAATATCGTGTTCTTTGCAAGCTTCGTCTAAAGGATTTTTACTCTTATCTCCTCGCTCAAGACGTTTAACAAGTTTTGTTCCTGGACCACAATATTTGTATGATGGAATGTGTAATTCAAAAGGTAGTTTATTAATAAGACTGTTTAGTGAACCACCTTTCAACACGAGCATTAAGCTTTTAATAGAGCTAGATGTAACATATCCCAATATATATATAATATGAAGTTTACAGTTCCTTTCTTCATTGAAACAGTTAGAGCTTGCTCAACACTGATCTAATGCAGATCGAAAAGCAACAGTTTTCTTTACCGATAAAAAATCATGATCTAGATATAATAAATTTTAGAAAGCATGGTGTCTTGTTTGGAGGTTCATGTAAAAGAGCAATAGTTGTAGGACCCTCTGGATGTGGGAAAACTAATGTAATTATTGCCCTATTAACTTCCGAAAATGGGTTAAGATTTGGAAATGTGTATATTTACTCAAAATCATTATATCAATCAAAATACGAGTTTTTAAGAAATCTATTAAACTCAATTAAAGAAATAGGATATTTTGAATCATCTCGTGAAGAAGATATATTACCACCGAATGAAATTAAACCTAATTCTATAATCATATTTGATGACATTGTTTGTTGTGATCAGAATATTATGAGAGATTACTTCTGTTTCGGTAGACATAAAAATACTGATTGTTTTTATTTAAGCCAAACATATTCAGCTGTTCCTAAACAATTAATTAGAGATAATACCAATTTGTTAATAATATTTAAACAAGATGGTACAAATTTAAAACATATTTATGATGATCATGTAAATACCGATATGTCTTATCAACAATTTAAAGACTTATGTGGTATTTGTTGGCGGTCAGATTATGATTTTGTAGTTATTGATAAAGATTGCAACATGAAATCTGGTCGTTATCGAAAGGGATTTGATAACTTTATTAAATTTTAGAAAATATATATAACCATCATTTCAATTAAGTTAATATTAGTTCATAATCTAAACTATATCGATAAACATGAACGAGAAAATTGCAAAAGAACTAGTGAAAGCTCGTAAAGCCGTAAAGCGAAAATATCAAGCCCTAAAGTCAGATATAGCAGAATCAAAAATTCGCCAAGAAAAAGAGTTAAAGCCCATTACTCAACCTTTGCAGGAATTAATTAAAACTATAAAATCGGAACCATTAATAAAACGGGAAATATCTTCACCTTCGTTCTTTTCAACTCTTCAACATTCTAAATTTTCACCTATCAAACAACAACAACCAACAAGAAGACAGACAAACATATATAAAAAATATCTCCCCACTGAAATACCATCATTTTTGCAAGATGAAGAAATATATGAGAAGAATGATGATAGTGATAATGATGATGTTTTTTTACCCAGCCCTAGTCGCAGATTGAGTTCTACAATGACATCTCAAGCAAGAGGGCGTACTTCTAGTCCAAACGAGTCCACTATAATCGAACCAACTGACGAAGAAGTTAGACAAGACATCCTTGAATTAACTAGAACTCCTGCTTATGAGGAATATCTTGAGGCATTTCATCCGCTCGTAAGAACATTTGTTGATTTGGCAATTAAGGGTAGACGAGATGTGGATAACACTCACGGTCTAACTCATGACCCTGTAGCGGAAAAATGGAAAATTGGAGATAGTTTAATTGATTTTGAAAAAGAAAATTTGAAAGTTAAAAATTTAACCTACAAAGGAACTCCCGGATTGTATGAGCTCATTTTTTTCCAAGATCCAAAGGGTTATACATCAAAAGATCTTGAAAATTATATGGATATTTTAAAAAGAACAAACGCTTATAGAAGAAATTATGATGCTAATGAACAGATACAGGGAACTACCGATCCGAAATATCTAACAATAATTAAACCATATTTAATTGAAAAAAAAATACTGAAACAATCGAGCAAATCGACTACATCCAGCATTTCAAGCGTTTCAAGTCTAAGCAGATTAAGACCACCTCAAACACGTCAGAGAACAACAAAAACAAGATCTACAAAAGGAGGAACGTTGTTAAATTTATCAAATAAAAAAATTGATTATGTCTATTATGATGATGTAAACGAACTAGTGGAAAGATTAAAATTACTAGTTTCTTCGCAAATGGCAGGTCATACGGGCCACCAAAATGAGATTATATCAATATTGGAAGAACTTCGAGAAGCAAAAATAATTGTATAAAAGGTAATTAATTGCAAAGAAACAATTATTATGTTATAGTCCATGAAGGTAAAATGTCGATTGATAAATTCGGATCACACATACTTTTCAAAGATCAAAATAAATTATTAGAATATAGAAATGCTCCTTCTTCTTCTTCTTCTTCATCTTCTGAGATCTTAAATATTGTGGATATTAATAAAGTAAAATTGTATTATAACATTGTTTTACCTTTTATCGGAAAATGGGATTCCATTAATAATCAATATGAATTACTTCAAGATGGAAGAAATACATATGTTTTCCCATTCAAAGAGGGATATATAGAGAAAGTTGAATATCCAAAAGAAGATGTTGCTCTTCATATAAACGGTAAAGCAGTAAAATATGGAACGAAAACCAAAATTATATTAGGTGATATAATCAGTTTCCACAACGCTAAAAAATCGATAACATATTTGCCTTTGTTTTATGGAGAACTTGTAATAAAATGTCCAATTATAATAGAACAATAAACATTCTTAATTTACAACTATGACTGTTAACTTTAAAGAAGAAATTGTTAATGAACTTCATAAGCCAAGCAGAAAATATTACAAACGTCGGAGGGTTATAGTAAAAGGTTTAAATGATTTATGGCAAGCTGATTTAGTCGAAATGATACCTTATTGGAAATTGAATAGAGGATATCGTTACATGTTGGTAGTAATTAATGTATTCTCAAAATATGTTTGGATAGAACCAATTAAATCAAAATCAGGAAAAGAAGTTACTCAAGCTATGAGAAAAATTTTGGAAACTGTTGAAAATGTTCCAAAACACCTTCAAACTGATATGGGAAAAGAATTCTTTAACAAAGATTTTCAAAAGTTAATGACTGATTTTAGCATAAATCATTATAACACTTATTCTAATTTAAAAGCCAGTGTAGTGGAAAGAGTGAACAGAACTATAAAAAATTTAATGTGGAAAAAATTTAGTTTACGTGGAAAGTACAAATGGATTGATATTTTAGATGAAATAGTTCAGAAATATAATAACACAAAACATTCGACAATCAATAAAAAGCCAGTTGAAGTTAACAAAAATAATGAAAAAGACATTTTAAGATCATCTTTTACTCGTGCAAAAACAATCGATCCAAAGTTTCCAAAATTTAGGGTTGGTGATTATGTGCGGATAAGCAAGCAGCGAGAAGCATTTTCCAAGAGTTACACGCCGAATTGGTCAAATGAAATATTTAGCATAAAAAAAGTTAAAGTTACAAATCCTACTACATATTTGCTTCAAGATGAAAAGAACCAAGAAATTGCAGGAGGGTTTTATGGAGAAGAGTTGCAGAATGTTAAACATCCAGATGTCTATTTGGTAGAAAAAGTATTAAGAAAAAAAGGAAATAAAGTATATGTTAAATGGCTTGGATTGGATAAATCACACAATTCATGGATTCTTAAAAGAGATGTATTATAATTTAATGGTTGTACCTTAAACGTATTTTAATTAAAATTTTTATATATTTTTTTTATCAAATAAAACAAATGTTAGTATTGAAATATTTTATTAAAAATCAATTTAAATTTAAACATTAAACCTTTCATTAAAAATCTTGTTCCTATGTTCCTTACTCAGAAATATGTCCAAAACATTTTGACATTGCACAATTCTTCTATCAAATCGAAGTCTGTCTGCATAAAATTTCTGATATTCAGATATTCGCGCTTGCCTGTAAGCAAAGGACCACACCACCATCCAATATAGTTTATTTTTATCTTCACAAATATTGACCGATTTCTTCATAATATTTCTTCGTTGAAAGATTATTTTTTAATTTTTCTTCCAATTGTTCCGGATACAACAAAAGCATTTCCAGCATCACACATACATTTTCACTGTTGACATTCTGATTTGGATTTAGCACTTCATATATGTCGGATAGAATGTTTCTTGATTGTGTGCAAAGGCTAGTTTGAAACAATTTGAAATACTTCTCAAATTCTTGTTTGTTAATTATTTGAATTCTATAATCCACAATCTCAATGAGCGACCATAAGGTGTCAACAGAACTGCATGAAAGATAAACATAATTTCCATGCAATTTTTGAATTTTTAAGATGAGGCAATCATTATATTTATGAAAGCTTAAAGTAATGTTACCACACATCAACGATTGTGTATCTGAATTAGAAGAATAAAAATAATTAGCTATCACTCCCTGGTATTTCAACAGAGCTTTCCATTCATCTTCATTTAGACTCACATAAAATCCGTTTCTGCTTCCAATAAGAATTCTTGGTGAAAAATCACTTAAACTTATTCCAACAGCTATGAACTTGGATGAAGAATTATTTAAATAATACACTTTAGAATTTAGAAGTTTTTCACTAATTTTTATACATGAATCGTCTTTCTTAAACACATTATTAGTATTAGTGCTATACTCATTTACTTTACTGAAATTAGTATACATGTTTATTATTAAGTGTGATCTGGTAAACTGAACTGTTTCGAGATAGTCTTTGATGATATAATATGATCCCCACCAGTTATCATCCCCACTCTTTTATCAGAAATTTTAAGGTTGTTCGTTTTAATTGTATTCTTATTATTCTGTTTTGAATTTATAATACATAAGTCCTAACACTGTTATGAGAGAAAGTAAACCTACTGTTAATACTACATTAATAATATAAGATATATAACACTTGGAATTTTCTTGCTCGTTAAAAAGGGTGTTGTTTAAATATGTAAGATTTGTTGATTTTATAGGGTTTTCTCTATGTATCAATTCGGAACATTCATCATTTTTACGTTTGATGATCCAATTTGTGTCATAAATGGTATTGTTTACATAATAATATAAAATTTTGAAGAAATTGCTATTAATGTTCATCTGCTGCATTTTAAAGGAAAATGCTTGGCTGCTATTATTAATTTTTTCAATTCTCATATGATAACATGATTGCGGTAATTCATAATCCGATGTATTTTTGAAACAAACTAAACTATGTGTCACTTTATATGGAATATGCACATATAAAGTATTTCTTGTAATGTAATATAACAAAATATATGGGGTAAGAGACATGATTAAAACACCTTAAAATTTTAATTCTATATTCTAATAAACAAGAAGAGACAACTCTATTACAGTATCATCGACTGAATGATGACATTTACAATAATTCAAATTATAAATAGCAAAAAAAAGGGATAATGAAATTTAAAACATAACAATTACAATATTTTGGA
>MU184740.1:2855-46178 GCA_016904865.1 Pissodes strobi
ATATATATATATATATATATATATGTATATATGAACAAAAGTGTTATTCCGGGTTTCAATCTGTTCGTCAGTAGAAATGGTTACCTCACGACGTTTCGCCAACATCCCAGTTGGCATTTTCAAGCGTTGCTTCCTTGATGGCTGCTTGACTCGAACTGAGCTCCCTGGTCCTGTGCCGGGCCTTTTATAGGCCTGCGTCTGCGCAGATTGTATCTTGGTTCTGCTTGGATATCTCCGACTTCCTGTGTTTCAGATTGTTGTCTATGTGTTTGTTCCTCTGATGTGGTTAATTTTGATTGTTGTTTTTTGATGATGCTTTTCCAGGTGTTGGAAATATTTTGTGCATCATCTCTCCTGTTGATATGTATTCTTTTTTATATTTCTATGGCTTCTCTGATGGTGCGTGTTCGAAAATGCTTTATGGGAGCGATCTGTTTTGGTTCCTGGAAATTTATTGCGTGCCCTGTTTCTTGGTGGTGCTGAAACAGAGCTGAGGTGGTTTGTTTGTTTCTTATGCTGTTTATGTGCTCCTGTACTCTGGCAGAGATTCTTCTGTTTGTTTGGCCGATGTATTCCATGTCACAGTTCTTGCAGGGGATGCTGTATACCCCGTGGTTTTCCAAAGGTATTTTGTCTTTGGGGTTGCCTATAATCTGGTGGATCGTTGTTGGTGGTTTATAGATTGTTGTTATCTCGTGTTTCCTTAGAATTCTTACAATTACGTCTGTTACGCCTTTTATGTATGGTAGTGTAGTTGTCGGTCTGGATTCATCGTACTCTTTTTTGTTTGTTGTTGGGTTTGTAGCTCGCTTAGAAGCCTTTTTGATGTGGTGTTCTTTGTAGTTATTCTGTTTCAGAGCTCTTGTGATGTTGTGGAGTTCTTCTGAGCGATGTGAGGAATTGGTTAATTGAATGGACCTGGAGATCAGAGTATCGGCTACTGATTGTATCTGAGAGGGATGATGGTGGGACTCTGCGTTTAGGTATCTATTTTTATGAGTTGGTTTCCTGTATACTGTGTAGTCGATGGATAAGTCGTCTTTCTTTATAAGTAAAAGATCCAGGAAGGGCAGTTGACCGTTTGCTTCTACCTCAAATGTAAATTGTATTCGGTGGTGTATTTTGTTGACCTCTTCCAAGAAAAGGTCTAGATTGACTCTACCGTGTGGCCATATAATGAAAATGTCATTCACATATCGTTTCCAAAAGCTTCGCTTCATTTGGGCATTCCTCAGAGCTTCAGTTTTGAAGTATTTCATGAACAGGTTGGCGACGACTGGAGAAAGTGAAGATCCCATTGGAGCACCGTCTATTTGTCGATATATATTGTTCTCGTAAGAAAAGTAGGTGTTTCTTTCGTTTCCGGTCTTGTAGGGACACTCCCAGCATTTGCCTTTCCATTGCACATTGGGTTGTTTTGAGCATATTTAGCAACTTTTTTGTGATTGTCCATGTCTGAGCACCGTATGTCCTTACTGGAAGGACGCATCGGTTATATAGGTGACTTCTACGATGCATTGGTATATTTTTGTTTTTTAGGGTGTTCTTCAATTTACCAAAGAAGTCTTCTTCTTCTATATATTTCTTGTATTTGGTTTTATCTTCCTAATGATATTAAATGACCTATGTAAATATAGGTAGTAACATTTTCTATTGGTTGGGTTTCAATTGTGATTTGGGGGTCTTCTTTGCACATTATCTTCGTCTTTGACAGATTCATTTTTAGTCCGATTTTAGTCGATTGTTCCTCTAATTCCATCAACATGTGTTTTTGGTCTTCTTTGTTTTCATCTATCAACACAATATCATCTGCGTATCTCAAATGATTTAGGCTTTTCCCATTTATCAGAATGTCTTTATCAAGCCAATTTAGTTGTTTAAAAACGTCTTCTAGGGCCATGGTGAACTGTTTTGGAGATAATGTATCTCCTTGTCTTATCCCTCTTTGTATTTTGATAGGATTTGTATTGCTGTTCAGTTGGATGGTAGAGATGGCGTTTTCGTATATATATGTAATAAGATTAGAATTTCTGCTGTCTATTCTTGCATTTGAGAGTGCATATATATATATATATATATATATGTATGCACTTACTCACCGTCTTGTGACAATTAAGTCTTAACTGTTTATGGATGGTCACCAGATAGTTCTTTTGTTAGATTTACGAGGCGTAGTAACGTGTATCTTTTGTTAGAAAACTCCTGTACTTTTTAGTAGCGTGGCTTAAAAAATTCGTTTGCCATTTCACCAGGGTCTTTCCGAGGAACTGATAGGGAATTCCTTCCTTGAGCAGGAGTCCGCCGTCTTATCCGAAGTGGACCAGGCCGAGAGTTCATGCCATGACATATTGCTGCTGACTTAGACACCCAGTAGACCGATTGACGAGGACTAAGGAATGGTCGGTCCTGCCATATGATGCCAGCCCGCCGTATTGGCTTTCTTGGTAAACGTGGCCGCCTGGGTTCTTGCTACATTGAACTGGATCAAATTTCTGTCGCCCCAAGTTCGAACCTTCCCCAGATTAATTGCTGTAATCTGATCCTGTGTACGGTGATATGTCTTATTCTCTGCTAAAGGTTTTTCCGATCTAAATTGGGAGGCAAGAGTACCGTCATCTGCAAAACTGTGAACAGGATTATTGGTTTCGGTATCCTTGTATGTATATTACTCATGTGAAAGTACGTTTTGAACGTCGAAGAATTTCCGCACTCAGCTAATACTAGTACTTTTAACACTTGTTATGTAATATACTATTTCACTGCTTAAATTTCAACTCGGCTGTTATACTGTTTATTTTCTTGCTTGTTCAACAATTTTACAATATTCTACAGACTTTCTTTAGTAAATTATAATGGACGGAATATAATATTTAATACATGTACAGACATAAACATAAAATTAATATTACCGGCACATTGTCAGGTGATTCATAAATAATTATTACATTGTCACTACATGGTTTCTCTCAGGCTTTAATATATTTGAATCTTGAAATATGTCAGCAGGTGTAAATTACTGAAATGTAATAACTGTCACGTTGATTAAACATACCTTAAAGTCTAAAAGGGGTTCTGCATCCCATCAGAAGTATTTACCATTCCTGAAACTATTGTAGAAATGTCAATTGACAAAGAGATGTCATGCCATGCGGCTTTCTTAACGTTTATAATTTGTTCCAGTAGAATAATTATATTGTTTACTTATCTTTTAAAATTTCAATAAAATTGCCTCAACCCGCATGAATTCCTATAAGCATTCACTACTTCAGAGGCTTTTGTCCTTCAGTTTCTAGGGTATGCTTATATTTTGTAAAAAAGGCTATCAGCAGCTCGCTTCCCAGAATAGGGCTTAGGTGTTGTAGCTTGTTGTGTTTTTCCAAATTCCAGATTTACGGCAGAGGCAATCAAACGCCCAAAATGAAAATTTCGATATGTTACATATTAAGTGATTTATTTTTACTTGCTTAGCGCCGAAATTGGGCAAGCTGCCTCAAAATATGGAAGAGGCAAAACATTAAAAGGAAATTAGCCACCGTCTATGGCTACATGCAGAAAGCACAAAAGGCAACTAACTCGCCGGCCACTAATACAGTGAAAATCCCAGTTATGGAGTCAAGGCACTAAATCAATAAAATACGAAAATCAATAACAATATATGACCTAAGACTCAAAAATAGGTCGGTAAGAAAAACATCACAATGTATTTAAAAAAAAACTTTTCTCAACAACACTGACACTATCATCAAAATGGCTGACTTTTGAAGAGTGCCCTCGTTAACTTTTCCCCGGATGAAGATGTTAAAGAGAAGGTTACGCGCAGAATGATCGGATGTTCATTTCCACAGTTTAAGCAATATGAAAACTTCAGTCGTAAAAATTCGGTTCAAGTTTTCTTTTCCCTTGACGTTGCACTACGCAACTCGTTTCGATGAGCAATGACATCACCGAGATTCGAACCTTCTTTTCTTCTCAACTATGCAGCCAGCAGCGGTCTCAAAAGCAAATATTCATAAATCATAGATCGATAACATATCTGTTCGGAGCACTGGTTCTTAGTTGGTTAGTTTGGGTTGGGTGCTGTATCTTGCTGCTTCTTTCAGATTCCACTGCATTTTTCAGGATTTTTTTTTAAATATTATATTTTAATATTTTAAATTCCAGGTTATTTTTATGTTTTATATTTTGATTTAAATAGTGGATAATTAGCTACCGAAAAGACGACCGACTGCGACGCGGAAGAACGGGATAGGCAATTATTTCTCTGTTTTAAAGCTGTGAATATAGAGAAATATAGCTAAATATCTTTAAAATACTCAGGACTCTGGTTGCGAAATACCAAAAAATAACAGCATTTGCACATTATGCTATTAATCATCAATATATTGTCACTTAAAAATATAATCTCTCACTATGCTTGACAAGACAATATGAACTACTTTAATTTCGCATCTCTATGTCTTCTTGACAATTAGAAGTGATTAGTTACCGGAAGGGGAAGAAAATTTACGTGTAAGGGGAACCGAAATTAAGGTCGCGATCTTATAAGGTGTAGCCGTAATAATAAGAGCAGAACCTTATAAAGTCATGTATCATGTCAAACATCATTAATATTATTATTCTATGTCTGTTGGGGTTTTTATTACGTACTGTGTACTGGGTGTCTGTTAAAACATCTACAGGATTTACTATTGAAAATAACGAAATGGTTCTATCCCTGAAAATTACCTTTTTGTCATACGCTCCCAAAAATAGGTATTTTCTTCAAACGTCAGTAAATCCGTTATTACTCGACTGTGTAGGCGGCCGTGAAGTTTCATTTTTCCTCCGCCGGAGCTTTACTTTTCACTTTTCCGCCGGCGGAGGTAAAAGTGTTACCATAGCAACATAGATACAAACAAACAACAAAGCAAGCGTCAACAACTCAAGAATTATTAAACTAAAATTTGTATTTATCACTTAATTTGTGCACTGCATTTCTAAAAATCACTAATTTAGGAACAAATTGGTTATTAACTTAATCGAACTTACTCAATAACTGCTTATCAATACGGAATTAAAACGCAATCGGAGACGCAATTTAAAAAAATAATTATTGTTGACAGTGTCCACTGACAGCTTTATGTTACATTACTATAGCAACAACCTGTGCCTATTCACCGATACCGGTCTAAGCCGGCTTGCAAACTAACCTATCTTTGATAATAATTATTATTATTACTATTAAAAAGAGATATTTTTGCATTAATTTGTCGACATTTGAAGAAAAAACAGCATATTTTATGTGGAGGAAAAGTTACTTTTCATGGCTAGCTCTCTATTACCACGAGCGCGCCATGAAAAGTATCACTTTTCCTCCATATAAAATAATATACTATTTTATTTTATTTATTTGAGTCCGTAAAATGCTTCTTTTTAGGCCTAGTCCCTAAAAGTCGTCATGGCAACTTTTACGGACTATTCCAAAATTCCTGAATATGTCTAAATGTCAAATTTCGAATGACATGACAAAATTGTCAAATAGTTACTACGATATCAAATTCTAAGCTAACTTTGTCGTACATTATGATTTCAGAAATTATGGTAAATTTGCAAATTTAGGCGTTCTGAAAAATTACAAAAAGCGTAAAAATAAAAATTAAATTTTGGGAGCGTATGATAAAAAATAGTGTTTGTCACACGCACCTAAATGAAGTTTTTCAGGACTCATCTGCTATTCCTGACTCCGCTAACGCCTCGTCCGGAAACAGCAATGATTCGTCCTGAAAAACTCCATTTTAGGTACTTTTAACAAAAATAACTATTTTGAGATTTTGATTAGTATACAAGCTATACTTATTTAAAACAAAATGCCGTGGGAAACCCGATAGTATCAATGGCACTTTTCAAACCATGAATTCTTTTAACCGTTTCATCCAAGAAATTTCCCTTTTCTACTAAGATGTTTATGCCTTCACTTAAAAATTACAGTTACTTTAGAAAAGGGCAAGTTATTTTGCAATTCTGCTTGTATTAAAAGGGCTCGTCAGCCATTTACCAATGTGACGATGAAATTGCTTTTTAAAGCTCAAAAACAAGGGTTTTGCATTCTTGAAATTATCTAATTTATGTACCACACCTATCAACATCGGTTCAGATGGTATGGGTTTGGCAAGCAATCTTTCTCTGAAGGAGCTGTATTATCAAAAATCCATTTCCTTAGTTTGCAAACTAACACAAATTTGCGGACTTCGTATCTTATTTACATCAAGATCTCCAAAATAGGCATGAAACCCTACTTACAGGAGAGGGAGGGCATGGGGGTTATTTCTTTAAAAAGGCGCCACCAACTTGTGGACGGCATAAGTCAGAAAACCCTCAAGCTGTAATATGGAATTCGTGTTGGCTTAAACTTCACAACAAAATAAAGTATGAATAATAAAGCCAGCGGTGGTCACGGAAAATTTACCAATAAAAACATATACAATAAAACCAGAAGCCAAATTAACTCAAAATTCAAATGCTGAGACCAATTACGGTCTTAAAAGCACATATTTATAAATCATAGATCTATAACATAGCTGTTCGGAGTATTCACTCTTATTCGATTTCTGAAAAGAAATGTCACAAAGAAAATAAATTAATAAACTGAATGTTATATTAATTAGGATCAACCGAAACCGAAATAATATGCCATTTAACGATGATATGTGTATGTATCTATAAATAACTTCCACTATGAGATAACGATCGCAAGATAAGGTGAATATAATTGCTCCAAAATTACCTCTGGTGAGCTTCTTTATATGGCTGTTTTCATCCCTTTTCACGTGGGCAGCTATACAGTCCCCTTCCAGAAGCAAAACGTTTACACTACGTACGCAACTCCTTTGAAAGGAGGGGATAAGGAGGGGGACTCTTCCCGTCGAAGTAGTCGAAGAAGCTTAACATAGTCAAAAAAAACCTGTGAATATATTCAAAATTTTTGTAAAACCCAAGGTGAGGAAAATTTACAGCAGAGACAATTAAACACATAAAAATGCAAATCAGTACCTTACATTTAAGGGATTTTTTTCATCAGTTTAACGTCAAAATTGGGTAAGCTTTGGTGGACGAGGAAAAAATTAAAAGAAAATACCCAAAATCGAGACACCCAAAAAAAAAATTATAGTGAAAATCTCAGTTATGGAGTAAGTCAAGGCACCAAATCAATAAAAGCAATAACAAGGTACGACCTGAGACTCATAAATATGTCGGGTAGAAAAGTTCTACAAGGTTATTTAAAATAAATCTTTCGAATGAAGGTGATGCGCAAAATAAAATTGAGGTCCAAGTCTTCTTTTCTCATAACGTTACACCACGGCAGCCTGTTCCCATGAGCGATAACCTCATCCGAGATTCAAGCCCACTCATGTTTTGAGGTTTTCTCTTCTCAACCGTGTTAGACGGTAACGCCAAGAGGAATATAGCGCAACTGTAATCTTAAATATTAACGCGCAGCCAGCGCAGCGGTCTCAAAATAATAAATTCATAAATCATAGATCGATGATTATTTTTAGTTGGTTGGATAGAGACACAAAATCTCGCCTCTACGATACGCTCAAGGAAATATGTCAAGTCCAGTTGAAAATTCGATTTCTAAAAGGAAATGTCACAAAGAAAATTAATTAAGAAACTGAATGTTACATTAATGAAGACCAACGAAAACCGAAATAATATGGCATTTAATCATGATAATATGTGTCTACAAATAACTTCCACTATGAGATAACCATCGCAAGGTAAGGTGAAATTAATTGTTCCAAAATGACCTTTAGCCAGCTTCATTATGTGGTTGTTCTGATCCATTTTTACGCTTTAAGTAGCTCTAATCGACCCCGCTTCTGTTAGGAGAACTAATGAAACCCAAGGAAACTAAAAGGAGAAAGTTTTAATTAAAATGTAATGAAAGAAAAACCATTCCCAACGCTAAAATAAATCAAAGGGAGCAAAAATCTTTTTGACTACTAATAGGTACTCTTGCTCCAAGAAAGAAAATATAGAAGCAATGGAATTAGGTTCCACTATATCTATACAAGACAAATATTAAAAAAAAATAAATTAAGAAACATGAGCCGATTTAAATAAAATTTCAAGCGAGTTATTATTATTACTGACAACCATACTTTCAAGACAAAATTGGAGTTCAAGCTCCTGGAAACCCTTAGTATTAAATATTAACTTTTTGATAAGGCAAGTACATACGTAACTCCCTTCTCCCTTTTCGGAAGAGCTACAACCATCAGATGTAGATGCAAATTGCTGAACAAGACAGGTGAAATTTAACTTTATAACAAACTTCAAATTGTTTCTATTTCAATATTTTTAGTAATGATCTTTCACAATAATGATAATGTCATTGTTTTATTAAAATTGTGATGAAATGAACAGAAAACCAAAGATGGTACATTGAATCTGGGACATACCGTATATTTGTTTCCCGAATTGAGGATTCTGCGATATTGTTTTAATTAGGAAATATATGAGGAATTATAATCGGTCTCCGGGGATAATATAAATATTAATCTTACTTTTCACGGTCTTATTAGAGAATTACAAATAATTAATTACTAAAGGGTAAGGAAATATGAGAATAAGGGGAGGCAAAATTAGGGACGCGATCTTATAAGGTGTTGCTGAAATAATTAGCGCTACACTTTACCGCGATGTCAAGCATTATTATTATTACAATGGCTGTTGGGGCTTTTTGTGACAAGCTTACAAATTATATTTCGAGTTGCGGTTTTACCTAGCTTATAAGTGTGTTATAATAGTTGTTAATTTTGCGTTACTTGCCACGTGACGGTGGATTAGATTATATACAGTATTATGCAATCAGCGGGGTGAGAATTTTGGAAAATAAGGCTGGTTTTACAATTTAATAACAGTCCATGATGATTACTATATGAAAATCTACTTTTCTGCTTGCATGACTATTATGAACTGAATAACAAAACATTTCATAGTGCTTGAATTGGCGAAAACACACTGATGTTAAAACTAAACATGTATTGTCCTGCATATTATACTGAGACATTTTGTTAAGAGAAAAATGCCAAAGAACGGTTATAAAAAATCACTGAGATAAGTCACGAATCCATAGGGTGATCCCATGAAAACTTAAAGCCTCAAATTTCAGTATTTAAAATGAGTATCTGGAAAAACGCTCGGACCCCGGTGTCGAGTGATATCTAATTTCAATGGTATTTACCCTGATTATAACCTCCAAGTTTGAAGTAGCTGCTATTATCCACGTTGATATGACACAATAGTAAAATCTATGGGAAAAACTTTTTACTTAATCATTAATTAATCACAAGAGCTACATACTTCAAAATGGGAGTCTAGATACAGTGAATCGTTTCGGCGAAAGTGAGTTTCAAGGGTTGGTTTATTTGCTGATTAGTTTATTAAACGCTAGAAATTACCGCCATTCGCTCCAAATTCTCTGCATTTAAAAAGCTGACAAAGTCATAGTCATTATAGCTATGAGTTGTGTTGTGTAGTTAGCTAATAAGAAGCAAGCAAAGAACTATCCTGTTGGTTTTTGTACTTAAACTTGGTTTGATTATTAACAAAATAAATGTTTTATTTATTGAATTTCATCAAATGTAAAATACCGTGGTGGGATCCTCCACTAGATCAGCACCAATCCTGCAATCATCTTGCGGGATCGAAAATACTGCTGGATTATGATGCCCACTAAAATTTGCAGGGAGAACATCACTATATTTTGATAAAGATGTGAAAAGTGTCGTAAGAAATGCAGTTCCTCTAATTTTTTTGTAACAAGATCCTTGCCTCAAGTGAAGTTTTAAGTACTGCGAAAGAAGATTAGAATTTACCTGAAATATCTATAGCCACCTTATGGAAACTATTGCCCAAAATTTATTTCAGATGGGAAAAGCGAAAGTCAATACTGATCGACAGATCAGAATTAGTGCGTTGAAAATTGCAGCATTTAAGATATTAGGAAATAAAGAACCGAAGAGAAAAATGTTTTTTTACTTGGGTGAAATTTTGCTGAATGAAGGACATTGGGTTCAAAGGATGTGGCAGGATAAATCTATTCAAAGCTCCCACGAGGCATTTATGGAAGGCCTGCCAACAAGCTTAAAATTGCATTCAGGCAGTGATAGGGGAATTCTAAATGGTTGTTCACTAACATTCCAATCAAAATCCACCAAAGATGAGGAAATGACTGCCGATATTATTGAAGAATATTTTCAGAAAATGATAATTTTTGTTCCAGGAGAGTTGACATGTTAAAGAGGGAATTTTTAGCAATTATTGCAGTTCATAACTGGGTATTTTAAAAATACGTTATTGATGAAACGGCTGAAGAACGTGGAATAAGAGTGCTGCGACTGCGAATTGCGAATTAAATCCCATTAAACTCATATGATCCTAAATGGAGGATCTTGTGGCTAAAATAATGTCACTGTTAAAATGAAAGAACTACATGACGTTATGACTAACTCGTTGAAAATAATCACTTAAAAAAACTGGCGAGATGCTGGGGACCATGTAATAAAAGAGGCACAAAGAATGTAGGATCTAGACAACCTTTGACAGAAACTGTTCAACCACATTATATTTCCCTTGAAGAATTTCAGGATGACTGTTTTGAACGGATTGATGTTGACCTCGGTATCTAAAA
The DNA here is from genome assembly GCA_016904865.1 of Pissodes strobi. Taxonomy (NCBI): domain Eukaryota; kingdom Metazoa; phylum Arthropoda; class Insecta; order Coleoptera; family Curculionidae; genus Pissodes; species Pissodes strobi. The sequence goes on from MU184740.1 coordinate 13,531, forward strand.
CGTCGTAGCTCTTTTTTCAGAGCGTAATTGAAAAATGTCAATTCTTTTCAGAACCACAAATTATATAAAAGAAGAATGGCCTAACTTTTAACTACGTTATTTCGAATATTGTAGAGATAACTACTGTAAATTAATGTTAACAAATAGTCAACAAACTGTTCTTTTATTTAAACCCGAGAGATAAATTTGTAATATTATTAAGGTAATTTGTAAAGATAAGTTTCTTTTTATTGCATGTTTGAACAGGGTTGGCAGTGGCAGTCCGTACTAGTCTCTGCAGCAGACATTCATGAATGATACCAACAGATTAAGGGCATGCTAATTGATGCTAAGACGTAGACTGCAGTGGAGGCTAGAAAAGGCAGTTACAAAGGGTCAGATTGCATCCATAATGTAACAAAACCACTGATGATTTTATGTACTGTACAGTTATAGTAAGATAATGTAAAATGCGATATGCCTTCTTGAATTAAATATGGGGGTCCTGGCAAGCGTTGGAGCCCAACGTTATCAGGGAGAGAGCATGTGTGAACTACTAAGATGCTTAATCTGTTAAGTAATAACATGTCCTAAGTTTGAACTTGAACTTGGAAAATATTATCTAAGTATTCAAGACAAATTATAAACAAAGCGAGCGATCATCGAAAACGAACAATTATAGACCTTGAACTTGCAACAGTGAGCAGGTCTTATTATACAAATACTCAAGTAAACCATCAGTTGGAGAGTCCTTGTTTCTCGTCCCATCCTGTTCGACCAGTTCGCTATAGCACTTGTAACCTAATTCTCTACCTAAAGCTGAGTTTCGATGCGCACATGTGCGTGGAGTTGAAGTTACCACCCTAGAGTAGTAATGTCGAATTTACGACAAATTTTTTAAACTTCTTAGAAAGATAAATTCAAAGTGGAATCTATCAAATAGTTAAGGTGCAGTGTACACTCTGAGTAAAATTAAGCTAAACTTAAAAGTGTTCAGACACCTACCTAACTTAAATGGCAAAAGCTAACCATAAATAAAATACAACACCACTAAAGTGTATTATTAACAGTGACCTAGTAAAAACAATTGCAAATATTCCTCAACCGAAAAACACGCGTATTGTCACAATCGAGTAAAGTGCAAACTCGTGAAGACTTTAACCAAAGTGCATCAGAAAGTTTCTACCTTCTTTACCTTCCGTTCTTTTTCACCTGCCGACCCATCTATAGACGCGTTTCGCCATATAACGGCTCGTCAGTATGGCTATAGGGTCAGCAGATGAGAGAACGGCACTTGAGGATTTAAACAAACCCAGTGAACACACTACTGGTTTGAATTGAAGAGGGTTGAATTTGACCAAAGTGTTTTGTTTATTAACTCTTCCCATCTGATGTAGATCGAGTGCTAATCTGAGCTACATAACCTGCACGCCAACGAAGGCGTGGCGTCATGAAATATAGTTTGTAAGTCTTCATAAAGCAATTAAACTATACCTTCCATTCAATGCATGCGACTGCCATTATCGAGAAACGCGCATTAAGTTTTTTTAGTGGAAATATTACAAACCACTTAAAACGAAGAACATGACAAAATGGAGCAATAGCCCTTTAGGCATTTTTATAATTTTATGACCTTATAGTTCTACGTAAAATATATATACAAATAAATTGTATTGCACCTGTTATTTGCGGTATAATTGAGGTTGAGCGCTGTAAAATATTTCTGAATAGACTATAGAAGATATCATATTACGATTCCAGCATCTCATTTTGATGGTGTTTGAGGAACAATAGGTTACTGTTATATATTATATTTTGACGAAAAATAAATTTATTTATGCGGAATTTAAATGAATCTGTGTTAAACATGCTCAGATAAAAAATAACTGAGAGTTACCTAAAATTAATAAACTTCTATTATATTATCATGGTAAATTTCAGAGGCGCTGCCTTGTAATGACTTCAAAAGTATTCGCTCAATTTAAATTAATTTAGTTTCAACCGTTCCCAACAACGAGATGACAGACCGGAACTTATCGGCTTTGCCAGTGTCCCTGATGGGACCGAATGACACTTGGTAACAGTGGCATTTCATAATTGAAACTAAGTAACACCAAAGTTTGTTGCTGCGGTGCTCTGATAGCGGAATGACCGACATCAAACTGACCGATCTCCGGTAATTAAAGCTCGATAAGTCTCATGGAAACTCCCTTTACATGGGAGCTGATGGATTTAATGGAGCTAATGTTTTTTTTATAACATTATTACATCATTTTGGGAAATAGGTTTGATACTCACAAGAAAATTGCAAATACGTTCAAGACGTCGACAAAAAATTGTTAATTACGCAGCAATTTTGCCAGGCTCATAGGCCAAAGTAATTTTCAATTTTGCGATGAAAAGTTATTGTTTATGAAAGCTATTGTTGGAGTGAGAATTATAATTGGCATTAAGAAATTTTAGTAATGTCCATGAAGCCCCAAAGCAGAATTTTTCACTAAATGCATTTACAGTCTAGATGATAAATGTCACGTCATACAAAAAATCCCTAGATTTTTGAGCGTGGTAAAATATGGTACCAAATATCTTTAAGTAAAAAAAATAATTAAAACTATTATATAGTGCCATGGAAATCAAAAGAAGATGGATGAACCAAAATACTCCTGGTGGAAGACATTTTTCGATATACGGTACGTATACTTACATATTAGACGTTCGTTGATGCACCTAACATGTCAATCGATTTAACTCTTTCTTAGTAAAAAAAAATTATAATAATTTAAAAAAAGTTACAACTTGAAAATGGTGCTAAAAATCGTCTGTCACTACTTTTTTTTTTGGCTAGCTGTATTAGCCAACATATTTATTTTTTTTAAGTCAAAGATAATATATTGCTTCTGATGAAGAAATCTATTGAAGTCTACAAATATAAATTTCACCAGTTGCTTACTCATTGTCTAATAATTTTTTGGGAAAATTACTTTGTAATGCAATAATGTATTACTTAGAAACGTCCACTTTGCATTGGGGGTTGCAGTGTGGATCAATACTTTTTGAGTTTTTATTTATAAGTCTTTATCCGTATATTAACTATAATGCGGGTTTAGAATTATGAGTAAAATAAAAATATTATACGGTGCGTCACCGTAAAAAGGCTTCCACTGAAGCTAGGGATTGCATACCAGTCTACCGATAATTGGTCCATAAAGTGTGGTAAGTATAACTGGAACAGCGGAAAGAATGCGGACAAAAAATTCGCGATGTTGTCGAGTAACTTTAATATTTTTTGAGAATTAATATTTATACCTATTATTTAGATAAACACATAATTTAATATATTCATTGAAAATAAAAAGTTATATCCAAACTGGAACTTTACTATTACTTCAACTTTAATTCATAATCTATTTTACACATTATCAATTTAACTAAATTTGCAACATTTATATCCATTTGTCCGATACATCCGGCAACAGGTGCATCAAGTTCCCCTCGTCCTCGTGACAAAGTGCATCAAGACGATTGGCTGCAAGCCATTTTTCCTCTCTTCACTCCTCAAACGTTGCTGTTCCAATAAGTTTGCCACACTTTACATATTTTAAAAAACTACCAGTAAATGTGCCAAATTTTGCCCGTAATTTCGGTAAAATTCTATGACGGAAATCTGTAATTCATCGCATCTGACTTATACGTAGATTGCATTAAATCCATTGAAAGTTGAGTTTGACTAATGTTGCGTTGTCAATTTAGAAAAAAATTCAACTGCCGATAAAAAAATAAATGTAAGTAGTACGTTAGTAGGAAGCAGAAAACTTCTAATGATTTGGGTCTACGCTACTGCATATTCGGCTACTCAGCTCAGACTGGCAGCGCTGGAAGCCGGAAATTAATTGAAATGTAAATCAAATGCGATTGTCCCGCCCATATAATATGTTCAAGTTGACTTTACAGCGAGTGCGAGCGTATGCGATTATATACGGTCTGACGCGGCGAGACGGAGACGGAAGCTATTCGCTCTGTGCGTTAGGGTAGTGGGAGAAATGACGAACGATCGTGCGCGCGAGTCGGAGAAATTTGGAACTTTCTTCAGCTACTATACAAATAAATACGTAGAATACATCGAAAAAGGGTCTGGTGTCATATAAGCACTGTCGATTTTAAAGGTTTTTTTGGGTTCAATGGAAAGATTACATCAAATGGAACACATTAATGCAAAAAAAATTTGCGGATGAAGCACTTTTGACGCTAAAAATTGAAAAAGAAATTTCAGAAATGAGGCTGTTTGGTGACATTTTAATGCGAAAACTCTCCCTATATGACGTTAATGATGACAATTTACTTGCAATGTTGTCAGACTTGGCTAACCTTCTTGATTTTCAAGTAAGCAAATTGCCAAGTCTAGGAGCATGTTTCATAAAGTAGAATAACTTGTGAAAGTAGCTAAACAAGCGCGCACCGCGCGCTTGTTCCTTATATGCCTCAGACTAACCAAATAAGCTCCCATTTATCTGTTAACTAACCCAAACTAACCAAAACTAATTCAGACTAATGCACAGTAACCCAAGCTAAACAAAACTAGTCCAGACTAACGTAAACTAAGCCAAACTAACCCAGATTGACCAAAAGTAACCCATACTAAGCAAAACTAACCCTGGCTGTTTAGCCATACATGTATATATAAGTAATAAAAGTTTACTTACGGTACACTGTCGAGTCAATTTGTTCATTTCCCAGTAAAAGCCCTAGATCAAAATCAAAATGAAATATATAAAAGACAAGCGCGCTACGTTCGCTTGTCAGTAAATCAACCATAGCTAACCGAAAATAATCAACACTAACCCAAACTAGCCAGCCCTAACGCAAAACCAACCCAGAGTAATACAAACTAATCAAGACTAACCAAAACTAACCCAGGCTAACCATAATTAACCTATGCGCGCTTGTCTCTTCGCTATTCCAATCTAAGCAAAACCAACCGATACTAACCAAAACTAACCCATACTAATCAAAACTTACCCAAACCAACAAAAACTAACCCAAACTAATCCAAGCTAACCCAGATTAGTCAAAAGAAATCCATACTAGCCAAAACTAACCCAGACTAACCCTAATTAACCAAAATAAAAAGAAAAGCGCGCTACGCGACCTTTTCTCTTCGCTATCATAAACTAAGCAAAACCAACCCAGACTAACCAAAACTAACCCATACTAACCTAAATTAACAAAAACTAACCCTAATTAACGTATTCCAGACAAAGGCGGATCCAGGCCATGAAAAAGGGGAGGACGTTGGTTTTTGAAGTGAAACTTCTTCATCGAGGGTAAAGTCAGCAAAAATGAAACGCTTATCGAAGTGAAACACTTATCAAAGTTGAAACGGCTATCTAAGTAAAACCCCTTTTAATTAAGCATGTTCCAGTATAACTAGAGGGTTGAAATTTTGAGAACACGTAGCCAGGGTAAAATGAGTATTCTGGACTAACCCAAACTAGCCACCCTCCGAAAAAATGGAAAAAAAAATAAAAAAAAACGTAAAAAATTGTCCGGAAAGTTAATAAAAAAGTATTATAAAACGAAATAAGAAAAAAAAGTTAGAGAAACGCAACTTTCGGCGAAAAAAAGTCGAACGTAATCAGCAAAAATAGAATGAAAAATATTCTATATAAAAAAAATGTTTTAAAAATAAGGAAATTTTTTAAAAAAACGTAAAAAAAAATTCGGAGAGATAATAATAAAGAAAAAATATATTAAAAAAAAAGTTAGAGAAACGCGTTTCTCGGCGAAAAAAAAGGTGAAAACAAAAGAAAAAAATTCTAAAAAAGTGTCGAAACTGGGGGCAAAAGTCGAGAAAAAAAAGTATCAACAAAAAAATAAAAATTTTATTTCTAATATCTCAGAAGTTTCACTTAATTTGTATGCTTATAGAGGTGAAGTACATAATTTTCTTTTATATACACCTATATCCTATACATATATGTGCTAGGTAGCTTTAAAAACATTTGAAATAAGCTTGAAATCATAATCCTTAATAATCTGCAACATATAGGTAATGCAAAACATACTTTAATCGTTATAAGCACTTTTATTGAACAAAAAAAAACGGAGTTAAATATAAAAAATAAAATTAATTCTCAGGATAATATTATTATGTAGGTGTGTACCTATAGAAATAACTAAACCGTGACATAAAATAACAAAGACTTTAATAAAACAAAAACACATAAGTACTTTTAAGCAAAAAAACTATAGTAGGTAATAAAATGAACACGGTCCTATAAAACAAAATCTAATTATCTGTTCTTTTACTTGTAAATTTATCTATTATTCTTTCTTCATCTACTTCAATATCCTTACGGATATTGAGTAATGCTAAGGCAGAAGGTCTTAAATGAGACATGTTTGTCCCTAAGTAAGATTTAATCAGTCTTAAAAAAGAAAAACTTCTTTCTGGCGTAGCATTACTTAATGGAAAGCAACCTAATATTATTAAAAATTGTTTCACATATGGAAATACATATATCGTCGCATACTTTTAATGCGTCTAATACATTATCAGTCACATTGTTTTGTCAACAAACTCTTGCAGCCAGTATTTTTTCCAGATCGGATATTCGCCTAACAAAATATTTAATAAAAGTTTCTCTTCAACAATATTAAATTAAAATAATAAACCTAACCGCTTGTTCCCTTTCCTCGTCTCTCAAAATAAAGGGGGGGATTCCCCCCACCGCCCCCCCCTCTGAATCCGCCACTGATTCCAGATTAAGCAAAAATAATCGAAATTAACTTTAATTAGCCAAAGAAGCGCATTGAGGCGTGCGCGCTACGCGCTTGACCAACCAAAAAATCAAAATTAATTCAAAGTAACAAAACAAACGCACTACGCGTGATACTCTCTTAAACTAATCCAAATGATCTTTTAAATTTGTATCTATTTCAATAAACTAAATGAATTAGTTTATATGACTTATTATTAAAAGTGACCCCCTTCTAGCGTAACATCTAATTCTAGTAAATCATATATTCGAGTTATTGTTATTTCATTAAACAAAGCCATTAAGAATCATTATTTATAAGAAGTTTTCGTCTCACAGTACTTTTGAAACATATTCAACACGAGGCTGTTATATTTTAGAACCAAATAGAAAGTACACTTGGCAACATCTACCCGTACAACAGCCGTGCTAAGCCAACCAATATAATAATGTTTTAAGAAATAGTCATGTTGACGTTTATCTCATAAATATTATATTATGGTTTTAGAGTGCAAAAAAACAGTTTTATTTGCAATTGGAATGAGAAGAAGCTTTACATTATGTTATTATTAACCTTCTGCGATTATACCTTAGGACAAAGTGTACTGGAATTGTGTTAATGTATGTTGAATTTTAATTTTTTATTTCAATTTATTTTGAGAAAATGTGCTTCATCCGCAATTTTTTTTTGCGTTAATATGTCCCATTTGATGTTCAATATCGAACTTGGCTTTTTTCAGTCGAATCGATAAATATTCTCATATGAACTAATTATATTGCACTAAAATCAACAATTTTTCTTGAATTTTCAATCGTTTCCGATGTACTTTGCGTATCTAAGAAATTCGCCACATTTTGTACCACCAGATGTCGCGTCGTGTAACGCACATAGCGAATAACATTGTGTGAAATTTAGCAGCGGCCAATAAAACAGAATATCCCGCCAATAATATAACATAGGCCTCTCTACTCAGCGATGTAGAGAAGGCTGTGCATATAATAATATACGAGGGGCGATGACTATTACAACGTCTGATCATACCCGATATATCGCCCAATTTAAAAATGCTATAATTCTCTTTATCGACCAATCCACCATTAACTAGGGAGGGGAATTATTTTAAAACCATTTCGGCCTACCAGTGTAGAGTCTGATTGAGCCTTTTCTGTACCTGTGGCAAGAACAATTTGCACTAAAATAATAGGTCATGGTCAAGTGATAAAACTATTGGTATGCTAAAATTACGTAGGCCTCCACGGCCGGTACCATTAAAACTAAAGTTTTCCGGGCTGTTAGGCCGTGATCTATTTTAAATTACTCCAAAGCTTTCGACTGCAGCTGCGGCAGTCATCTTCAGTGGGGATGTGGTCGCGGGCGAAGTATACGACGTGGCGTCCGAGGTGGTACTGGTTCGGAGTAGTTCGGAAGACTGGAATTCCGGCGTATTTATGACTTACGGACTGAGGACTGAGCGGTGGTACCATCCTGTCGCTCGGGCCCCTTCGGTACTGTTCAGTCTTGGTTTCGTTGTTGTTTTGTCCAATATATTATGCTATATTCTGTTCGTTTGTAGCCCTTCTTTTTTCTATTGAAATTGCCCTTGTGTTTATGGATTTTTATGGCTTCTCTATGTAGTCTGGGCGAAAAATGCCTGGCTGGCTGTTGTGTTTTGCTAATAGTCTGCCAATGCGGTCGGTAACTCCTGTTATTAAGAGCAATATGGTAATCCCGTTTGGTGTATCTTGTTGTGTGTCCTGATTGTTTGGTCTCCACAGTCTTTTTGCCTGTTCGATGTCCTGGAGACGATACCCATTGGCCTGGAGCGCTCTGTCCAGAAGTGCTAGTTCCTGCGGAATAGGTTTCGGCTCACAGATCCGTTTTGTTCTTTCGACCAATGTTTTAATAACCGTTCGTTTCTGTTTCGGATGATGATTATTGGCATATTGGCCAAACACAGTCGTTCTTTCGGGACTCGACACACTTTGTGGAAAAGCTAAAAGACATCACTCCGAAACCTGAAGATGTCCTAGTCATTTTCGACGTTGTTTTGCTGTTTACGATCGTTCCTTTAGACCTAACTTTGCACGAAATAAGAAAGAGGTTTCCTGACGACATATCTGCCCTATTCCACCATTGCCTCATAACGAGGTATTTCCAATCGAATCAAGCTCTCTATGAGCAGAAAGGTGGTGCAGCCATGGGAAGTACAATTAGCCCGGTTGTCGCTAATTTTCATATGGAATAATTTGAGGACTTGGCACTAAAAACTGCTAAAAACCGTCCTTCCTGTTGGCTTCGGTATGAAGATGATACGTTCGGGATCTGGAACCATGGAGAAGAAGAACTGGGTCTGTTTCTACGACATCTGAATAGCTTCCACCCTAAAATCCAGTTTACGATGGAAATTGAACGTGAAAAACAGCTCCCGTTCTTGGACGTTCTAGTAACAAGGAAAGATGATCTATCCTTGGGACACACTATGTACCGCAAAGCCACACATACAGATCATTATCTGCAGAACGAGTCTAATCATCATCCGAGACAGAAACGAACGGTTATTAAAACATTAGGGGAAAGAGCAAAACGAATCTGTGAGCCGCAGCATATTCCGCAGGAATTAGTACATCTGGACAGAGTGCTTCAGGCCAATGGGTATCGTTCTCAGTACATCGAACGGGCAAAAAGATACACAACAAGACACCAAACGGGATTGCCATATTGCCCTTTATAACAGGAGTTACTGACCGCATTGGTAGACTATTAGCAAAATACAACATCAAGCCGGTTTTCAAGCCCACTACGAAAGTCCAAGAAATTCTCCGGTCGGCCAAAGATCCAAGAGACCCTCTTTCTTCCGCCGGACTATACAGAATTCCTTGCTCGTGTGGAGCTGTATACATCGGAACGACAAAACGAAGCACAAACACGCGTCTGACTGAAAACAAAAGGTCGTGCCGCCTAGGACAGACAGATAAATCAGCGGTTGCAGAATATGCCCTTTGAGAGGACAATCTTCGGATTCTGTTTGATGAAACTGAGATTTTATCCTCAGCGATGCATTTTTCGACCAGACTACATATAGAAGCCATAGAAATCCATAAACACACGGACAATTTCAATAGAAAAGAAGAAGGGCTACAAACGAATAGAATATGACACAATATATTGGACAAAACAACAACGAAACCAAGACTGAACAGTACCGAAGAGGCCCGACGGACGGGATGGTACCACCGCTCAGTCCTCAGCCCGTCGTCAGTCATAAATACACCACACAAATTCCAATAACTCCAAGCCAGCAAGTCTCCAGAACAGTGCAAGAGTGCAGGAGCACTAGCACGATGCGAAAACACCATAGCTCGCCCGAACCAGTACCACCTCGGACGCCACGTCGTACACTTCGCCCGAGACCACAGCGCCACTGGAGATGACTGCCGCAGCAGCAGTCGAAAGCTTCGGAGTAAACCAAAATCGACCACGGCCTAACAGCCCGGAAAACTTGAGTTTTATTGATAAGCTGTTTTTCCCACGGGCATACTTTATCAGTGTAAGTAAGTATACGTATTGCGACGGTATCTTACCCTTGGTTGCAATATTAACTCCGATAAATAAATTCGTGCACTTTCAAACTGGGCGATAGTTTGGAAAATGAACTTTTGCAATATAAAACTTCTGGAAAAATGCACGAACTAATGAAGTTAAATATTACTATGCATAAACACAAAGGACTGTACAATAAAATTACACCCAAAATATTATTTAGCGCTTCATTGCCTGCGTGCATTTGGCCAAAAAGAAACTACCTACATGTATCAACATCCAATAGATTGAATTTGGGAATATTTATTCAAATATTACCGCAATTCCGTTTGATATTACGCTTGGGAAATTTCTAAATAAAGAATTCAATCCACGAGCATTTGAGGGCTAAACATACGAGGGATGTTTGGTATTACCGGCTATGTATTAGTAATTTTGCAATTTATTAATAATACAGCATGAAATACAAATATATTTGTTGTGGTGTTCTGTCGATTATCCAAGCAAAACTTATGATATAGTCAAAAGCGATCTTATCGTGCGGGTTCAAAGGTCACAATTTTCGGAAGTAATTGCACAAGTGCACCAAAATTACCGATAATTTTGCATGACAGCGTGTTGTCTAAAAACTGCATGAGTTCATTTTCATATTTTGGAGAAAGAGCCCGACACCGAAGGTGGAGGGCTCTTTTTGCAAAATATGAAAATGACCGAATGCAGTTTTTCTAAGACAACACGCTCGAATGCAAAATTTTCTGGTTATTTTGATGCACGAGTGTAATTCGGGGGAATATTTCCCGAATTAGGACATGGTTTTAAAAAAATACATTTTTATTCTTTTTTTAATACAAAAACGTACATGCAACTGTAAACAAAGTACAGAGATGCAAAAAAAAACGATTTTTTTTAAATCCGAAACGAGACATTTTTAATAATACCTATATATTCACTAGACTTTGACGTTATTTATAAATTGTCGCTGTCAAATTTTCAATGGAATTACCATAGATACGTACGATGCAATTATCGCTGTGCTCTTTCGGTTTCTACAGTGCAATTACCGCTGTAATTTTCCGAGAATTGCACTCCTCTAATGGGATTTTTTATACATGAGGGAAATATTCAGTAAAACTTCATTCGTGGCAGATTTTGCATGTAAAATCTGTCAAAGGAATGACATTTAATGAAAAATGTGACCTTTGGACCCGCACGATAATACCGGATCTGACTATATTAGAGACATTTCTTGACAGATAAATTAAAGCCAGTGTAAAAGAGTTAATGAGTGGTACTGAATATACGGAGAATGTAATTGAAAAAATATCATTAAAAAGAAATTTTTAATAGCTATTCGCCACTAAACGAGCGTCCACCACATTATAGAACTTGCAAGCTAATCTATATAAAAATCGACTGCATATAATTTAAACTTTGCTGAATAGTAATAATATGGTTTTAAAAAACTTCCCGGCTTACTCTTTTAAAAAGCATAAAAAGTAGATCAAAATCAGCTAAAAATAACTGAGTGTTATAGAGCTTAAATTTTCGGACATGTAAATCTTCATAAGAAAATGTAAGATCTGATGTGTTTTTGCTCTTACCAGGCACGCAAAGCTGTATACATATTTATATAAAGCTGTAGAAATCTGTATCCAGACCTGTCTAAAGCTGTGTAAAGATGTGTACAGACTTCTCCGAAGCTTTAGACAGGTCTGTAGCTTTATACGGCTTTACACATGCCTGTACACACAACCCGAACTAACCAAATTTAGGCCTATATGCAGCTTTGTCCAGTTCTATATACAGCTTTATCTAGCTCTAAACAGGTTAATGTATAGCTTTATATAGCTTTAGACAGGGTTCAGATACTGGCTAGTGGGTTTTAACCAGAACCAGGTTCGTATGCAGCTTTATATAGCTTTAGACAGCTTTATCTAGCTCTAGACAGGTTAATGTACAGCTTTATATAGCTTTAGACAAGTTCATGTATAGCTTTATATAGCTTTATGCAAGGTTCGTAGGCAGCTTTATATAGCTTTGCATAGTTCTGCATAGAGATTTACGTGTTTGTCATGAGAAAATACTACATCATACCTTAAATTTTCTGGGGTGCGTAAAGGGCGGCATGCAAAGTACAAAAGGACCACTTTATCCACTAAAAACAGTGCGGTAAGTTAGTACCTTACACCCTGTCGTTGAAAAAATGTATCTTCTAAATAGGTATGTGTATCGTGAATAAATCTAGTAAAGAGTGTTATCTTGAATAATGAATTGATTTGATGATAAATTTAATTGATATTTCAATTACTTGTGATACGAACGGTAAGTATCAGGGATTCAGGGACGTAGACCTTGAACATAATATTTTCCAAATAAGTGTACAAAGTGATACTTAAAAGCACGTAAAAACAGGACAAATGACGCCAAGGGGATTTCTGATATGTCTTAGGTGCGGGAGAGACACTTTGCACATATGTTTGAAACAATATTTTTCTACAAGCGTCAAATAACAACAAAAAAAAAACAGTGATTATTTCTTGAGGAATCTCTAATGACAACTATTGCTACCTGACATAATAATGATCATTTATAATTATAAGGGATACTTAAAAACAGCTGGTTAACACGCTACAAAAACGATACGAAATGTGTTATGCGTTACGAAATATATAACACGGCGAATTGAAAATAGAATGAAAGATATAGCGTTGGTAAAGACCGAATGAGGGAGTTAGAAGATGCCACGGCGTCGCGCCGCTGTGTTTTTAGCTTTTTTGTTGATATTTTAAAACCACTGATAGTCGGATTTGGTGTTTTGAACATTGAGAAACTTGATACTTATTAAATTTTTTCTTTGATCCTAAAGAAAATCCCATAAATTTAGAAATAAATTAGAGACCATAGTGCATGTTTTGCCGAGTATTTTTCAGTGTAGTGTTTTTATTGAATTTTTTATTAAATACGGTAGGAACAACTTAAATTATTTTTAAATGTAAGCAAGTCTGGGAATAATAATACTATTTTACCTAATATTGTAGAGAAGTTGTCAAACTGAGGGTTTTATTACACACTGTGTCACTTGGCTATTGAGGTTTTAAACAGTATTTTAAAAAAAGTGGGTATGTTCACGTAAATACACCCGGAAGTAATTCTTATTTATGCATTGTTTAAGTTCCTTAGATTGTGACCTTGCTTATCATGCTAGAATATCATAAATATATTATATCATACAGCAGTGTCGAATCATAAATTTAGGATTTTTCATGTTATTAGCATTATGAATGTAACACTTACTAGTTAATACACGCAAATTAAACTAAGGCTTTCTTAAATTCAATTTTATTTTCCATAATTAGGAAATAGAATGTCTAACTCTGAGTGCGACAAAAACTACTATTTTGAATATCAGTAAACATGTACATAGTTACAAATATACTTGTTAGTAGAATAAAAGGAATTTTTAACTAATTAATGTTCAATAAAAAATAACAGAAATATCATGGCTTAATTTTGTTGTCCATTTAAAGTTTTGAGTTAAATAGTATATTATTTTATATGGAGGAAAAGTAATACTTTTCATGGCGCGCTCGTGTTTAACAGCCGAACGGAGTGAGGCTGTTAATAGAGAGCAAGCCATGAAAAGTAACTTTTCCTCCAAATAAAATATGCTGTTTTTTCTTCAAATGCCGACAAATTAATGCAAAAACATCTCTTTTTAATAGTAATAATAATAATAATAATTATTAAAGATAAGTGGGTTCGCAAGGCGGCTTAGACCGGTGTCAGTGAATAGGCACAGGTTGTTGCTATAGTAATGTAACATAAAGCTGTCAGTGGACACTGTCAACAATATTTTTTTATTTAAATTGCGTCTCCGATTGCGTTTTAATTCCGTATTGATAAGCAGTTATTGGGTAAGTTCGATTAAATAATAACCAATTTGTTCCTAAATTAGTGATTTTTAGAAATGTAGTGCACAAATTGAGTGATAAATACAAATTTTAGTTTAATAATTCTTGAGTTGTTGACGCTTGTTTTGTTGTTTGATTGTATCTATGTTGCTATGGTAACACTTTTACCTCCGCCGGCGGAAAAGTGAAAAGTAAAGCTCCGGCGGAGGAAAAATGAAACTTCACGGCCGCCTACACAGTCGAGTAATGACCGATTTACGGACGTTTGAAGAAAAACACGTTTTTGTAAACTCTCAACAGGAAAAATAGTTTTGCCCGTACCTCTTTGCCATATGTATGTTAAGGCTTTCGCGCCAACTTCGTCGCGTGGCTACGTCACAACAGAGCAGCTGTCAGTGAAAATAACCGGTTGATGTAACCATCCTTCTCTAGTTTATTATTCTTGCATCTTCCCTCGTATACGAGGAAATCATATATAAAATCCAACGTGCTAGTTCTGACTAAAATTTTAAAATATCATTTTCCTCGTTCGTTTTTTACGTACTGTTTTCTGCTTCCGGCCCTTTTTCTTTTGTAGGGAATAGGGAATAATCATATCAACAACGCTAAATCGAGTTTTATGTGGGAATTTCAATTTTCTCTAAGTATTTGAACCAAGGATCATACTTTATGTAATCCAACGTTGCCATCTAAATACTTATTAAAATTAATGTAATGTCAAGTTTATTGAAACATTTTCGGAAACAATTAATGCGATAGATGGATAACGAAAACATGTAGATCAAAAATTAATTTTTCGTGTGCTGACTGGCTCCTGTTTGTGACTTTTCCATCCTTTTCCCAGGTTATGTGTGTAAATGTGAATATATGTAATTTTGTGTGTGTATACATGTATGCATGTAGGTATATGCACTTTGCCTGATGAAGCCAATAAGCGGAAACACGTATATACAAAAATTTTTAGGCTGTTCACCGGCTAGAGTATAGTAGTTTTGGCATGCTAAAGCTCAATAATAGAGTTATATTAAGGAAAACTTGAGAACCCTTTTTTATATCGCATTCTTTCTCTTTGTTGTTCCTCATTTTTTGCATCAATTGATAAAACATATAAATATGAAACCGGAACAACAACGAGCAGCATTTGTCGTCGATCCTTAGCCCTAGCAATTTGTTCACCATTTTCACTTGTCATAACTTGTGCTTTGGAAATTAAATTAACTTTGTTTTTAAAAACGAGTTTGGAAGAAAACTAAATTATAGTAAATTAAAAATAATAATAAGCCGACTAACGTCAGCAGGGATATTTTGGGGAGACTGGATATTTTTGTACTTAATTTTATTGGCTAAAAAATGCATTTGATTGCCTCAAAGATAGATATATTTACAGGTAGTTGGACATTTTTTCTACATACTTCCTTCAAATTCGAATTTCTTTACGCGTTGTTCAAGTTTGACATTCATTCTTGATATTTCGTAAGTATTGTTATTATTGTCGGTTAGTGACATAATATTGCTTCCTCTACCTATAAATTATACTTATAAAGTTAAGCTAGATCAGGAAATATCAACCATTTTTTACTGTATATTTTGGGATGTTTGTATAAGTCCTGCACCTGAGGAACTGGATTTAGAGGATAAGGACGAGAAAGAAAAACAAGTTGGATTTATAAGGGTTAATAAACTAGATAAGGCAGCACCCTCTTTAAGCATCTTAGGGTAGAAAAAACGAAGGTAAATCTGTAAGATAATTATTGGTGCGCTAAATCATATAAATTAGAGCGAGAGAATTATGGGGGCTAATAAAAAGGATCGCGAAGACTTAAAGATGTAGAAGATTTACCTTTATGTACTTTGTATACATCTTTTAATTAATTCTGCTCGGATTACTTAAATTTAAGTTAGAACCTGCTAGTCAGGGAATATTAATTAAATATGTTAACAATGGAAAGTAAATTTCACAGACTGCGTATAGCCTTAGGCAGAGGAGGCCGCTTGTAAAAGGCGATATTGTGCTTTGGAAGAAAATAGTATATTATTTTATATGGAGGAAAAGTGATACTTTTCATGGCGCGCTCGTGTTTAACAGCCGAACGGAGTGAGGCTGGTAATAGAGAGCAAGCCATGAAAAGTAACTTTTCCTCCAAATAAAATATGCTGTTTTTTCTTCAAATGTCGACAAATTAATGCAAAAACTTCTCTTTTTAATAGTAATAATAATTATTATTAAAGATAAGTGGGTTCGCAAGGCGGCTTAGACCCGTGTCGGTGAATAGCCACAGGTTGTTGCTATAGTAATGTAACATAAAGCTGTCAGTGGACACTGTCAACAATAATTATTTTATTAAGATTGCGTCTCCGATTGCGTTTTAATTCCGTATTGATAAGCAGTTATTGAGTAAGTTCGATTAAATAATAACCAATTTGTTCCTAAATTAGTGATTTTTAGAAATGCAGTCATAAATTGAGTGATAAATACAAATTGTAGTTTAATAAATCTTGAGTTGTTGACGCTTATTTTGTTGTTTGTTTGTATTGTATCTATGTTACTATGACAACACTTTTACCTCCGTCGGAGGAAAAGTGAAAAGTATAGCTCCGGCGGAGGAAAAACTACACTCCACGGCCGCCTACACAGTCGACTAATGACGGATTTACTGACGTTTGAAGAAAAAAATATTTTTAGTTTGGATACAATAGTTATTACTTGTTGATAATTCGGTGGTGCAATTCAATATATACATTTTATAAAACGAATGTGACGGAAAAAATTGATCACTCTGATACAGTTCATTTCATCAATATAGCACCGAAAGCGCTTGGATTGTGCCAGAATGATTAATTTCACTCAATATACCACAAAATTACACACACAATTACAAAACTAAAGCGGAATTTGTATTTTTTAGCTTCCTTATGGATTTACCTAGTGGCGAATCCTCCCGTTCCAGAACATAAAAGGTTTGAACCAATAAAATTACCATTTAATTTTAACAAAAGACCGACAATGAAGGTAGAGAAGCCGAAGCATTTGCCATCAGCTGCGGGCTTACTCAACTTGTAGACGAACCAACCCGAATCTCAGAGAGGAGCGAATTCGCCGCCTTCCTGGATCTTTTTGTATCCACCAATCATGACCAATACACAATTAGAGTTGGTCCGCCATTAGGTATTTCCGACCACAAATTTATTACAACGGTTCGTGAATTGCCACTTCTACAGAAGGATCCACCATTGCCTCGCAAAATCTGGCATTACAATTCTGCAAACTGGGAAAGGGAGTTCTACCTAGATTTTAATTAGCTCAACGGCTGCTTTGGCAGTAACGACCCGTCAGTCTGCTGCGAAGAGATCACCCAAGTAATCTCCTCAGGAATAGAAGCTTACATCCCAAATTCCATCAAGTTACCGTGTAAAGGAAAGCTCTGGTTCGACAGAAGATGCGAAAGAGCTATAGGTAGGAAACAGCAAGCCTACAAGTACTGGCAGCAAAATCAGACCGCTGAAAATCGCGATTACTTTGTCGAAGCGAAAAATTAATGCAATGAACTTTTGCATTGACCCAGTGGCTGCAGGAATTTCTGGTCGGTTGCAAAGGCAGTAAGTCACAACTTTACAAAAACATCTCTTCTACCTTTGACAGGCGAACGTGGCATCACTGCGACTACAGCCAAGGAAAAGCAAACAGGCTCGCCAAAATGATTTCATCAACACTACCATGGCAGAAGACAAGTTTCATCACCCTGATATTCGTAAAATCCTTAAAAAAGTAGTTACGCAAAAGGCATCAGGACCGGACGGAATACCTGCCATCGTGTTAAAGAACTGCGCCAAAGAACTAACACCCGTCTTTCCAGGCTTTTCTCCAGTTTTTTTCTCTGTCTTACCAAAAATACCCATCTTCTTGGAAAGTCGCTTAAGTGCAACCTGTTGCAAAAAAGGCAAGAAAAACACGCCCTCAAACTATCGCCCAATTGCCTTGTTTCCAATAATCTTCAAAGTCCAAATTCATGGCACGTGTAGGCAATCAGCCACTACTCAAGTACCTCGAGAACAACAGAATAATCAGCGATAATCAATACGGCTTTCGCAAAGAGAGCTCGACAGGATATATATTGGCTTATGTCAGTCATATATTTATGGAGTAGGGCTACGGAGAGTCTCGGGCGATTGCGCTGGATATTTCGAAGGCATTCGTCAGTGTTTGGCATGGTGGACTGCTGAACGTCCTTCGGACTGCCATCCTCTCTCTGCAGCTGGCTTGTCAGTTTCCTTAAGAACCGATCTCTGCACGTTGCGGTTGATGGACACATCTCATGATGAATGTGTCATCAGTAACGCGGGCGTGCCTAAGGGCGCAATACTCTCACCAACTCTGTTCCTCATCTATATTAATGACCTGCTGATCGAAATAAATAATCCTGTTTTCAGTTTTGCAGATGACAGAGCCCTTGTCTCCCACTTTAGATTTGAAAAACGTTTACCAGCGACTGAAACTTCTCATCGCAGACAGGAGAAGATTAAAGCAATTAACCAAGACCTGGAGGAAGTTTAAACTTGGGGCGACAGAAATTTGGTCCAGCTCAATGCAGCAAAGACCCAAGCAGCCACGTTTACCAAGAGGGCCAATACGGCGGTCCCTGACTTCATTATGGCAAGATCGACCATTCCTTCATCCTCGTTAGTCGGACTACTGTGTGTCTGGGTCAACAGCAATATGTCCTGGTATGAACACGTTGCTAACATCGCAAAATTAGCCTCCCAGAAGCTTGGTGCGCTATTTCGCAACAAAAACTGTAAACACCGCAGCAGGTGCTCTTGCCCTATAATGCTCAAATAAGACCGTGCATAGAATTTTGCTCATGTATCTGAAGTGCCGCATCAAAGCACACCGTAAAGCTGCTGGATTCCATTCAGAAGAGAGCTGTGCGTCTCGTCGGCAACCCAGAGTTGACCTGGAATCTGGATAGTCTGGAACACCGCAGACATGTGGCCGAGATGTCCCTATTTTACAGATACTTCCACGGCAGATGTTCCTAGGATTTGGCCCGCTCCTGGCAATGCACAGTTACGATAGACGGCAAGAGAGCACCAGTTCGTCGTACAGCTAGAAACATCTAGAACATCGCATTAAAAGAATTCCTTTGTCTGGCGCACTGCATCACTGTGGAACTCATTCCCAGGACATCTGTTTCCCCATAATTACAACCTACAGCTTTTCAAGAACCGTGTCAATCCACATCTTCGCACACACACTGCTCGTCGAGCGCCATCGGATCTCCTTTAATATGTGTGCCACTGCCATGAAAAAAGGCAATTTGTTTACACAATCTGAAGCAATAATGATTGGTGATTTTGAAAATTGTCTGCGAACAAATGGAAATTTAACATTTGACATAAATCGCCTTTTATCTAGTTTCTGGCTCAGAGTTTATAAAATATTTTTATTTTAGTGTAGTGTAGCTGAAACTCTGACTGCTGGTCTCCATTCTTGAGTAGATCCTATGTCTTATTTATGGCAAATCTCTACTTCCGAGTCGTTTTATTTTGCCCACGATATGACGGAACTCTTGGTAGTCTTTCACTTAATTAAAAATTGAAAGACATAAGAAATCGGTGAAATATCAATGAAAGTACTTGAGGCTCTTCCTGAGAAGGCTCTTGTGATTTTGGTTGACGCAATAAGTGAATCCTGTAACTCTGGGGAATTCATTTCTTGTTTAAAGACTGCAGTCGTCAAGTCGCTATATACAGGAGACGATTCAGATGTCCCAGGAAATTTCCGTCCCATACCTTTACTTCCATCGCTGTCCAAAATTGTTGAGACGATTATCGGGGAGAGAGATTTGAAGTACCTCAAAAAGTATTAGATCTTAGGTAACAATCAATTTGGTTTTCAGGAGGCAAAGAGCACTCCTGATGCAATTTTTCACTTTTAGGAAACTCTCTACTTAAGCTTGATTGATGGATATGTGGCTGCAGCGGTGTTCTGTTAATTTTTCTAAAGCATTTGATTGCGTCAATCACAGAATAGTGCTTGACAAACTCTCTCAATATGGTCATAGGGGTAGGTATTGCCCTAAAGTGGTTTGAGTCGTATCTTAGGGACCGAAGTCAGATAGTTAAGTGTAATGATAAAGTCTCTGACATGCTCAGGATTAATCGGGGGGGTACTTCAGGGATCCATGCTTGGTCCCCTCCTGTTTCTTCTCTACATAAACGACTTAACTCTATTGAATAGTCAAGGACATTTCACAGTATTCGCGGATGACACGACTGTACTGTGGTCACACAGTGATCCAGATACTCTTAGTGACGCAGTTGGAACTGATTTAGGAAGGGGGAAGGAGTGGTGCGAGGCAAATTGTTTGTATCTAAATGTAGATGAAACTAATATCCTCAGCTTTAGGTTTAATTCTGAAAATATCATGTTTGATGTTGGTAATACAAGGAAAAAACTGTCAATTAAATGTCTCGGTCTCTACATTGCCGAAGAATTAAAACTTCAAAATCACATTCCAGTTCCCTGTGGTAAACTGGCCAGGGGCTGTTATGCGGTTCGCATTATCCCTAATGAGTTAAGAAGATCTATATCTAAAAGTGTTTACCTCACACTTATCGAGAGCCACTCGAGACATGGTTTGGATTTTTGCGGTTATTGTGGTCAGTATATTTTTACACCTGTTTTTATTATTTAGAAAAGAGCAATAAGATACATCTGTAAGGTTGGGGTTAGAGAGTCTTGTAGACTTCTTTTTAAAGAATTAGGTATATTAACTCTCCCCTGCCTGTTTATACTCCGGACAGTTTGCTTCATTTTTAAAAAATCCAGACCTTTCAGCTCGGACTTATCGACTGCCACCAATTATAATACTCGACAATGTAATAAGCCCCGATTACCTATTCCTTCTAGTACACTTACTGAAAACTCTAATTTCTTTTAAAAGGCCTTATTAACCTGCCGTTTGCCGGAATGCAATAATTTTAATTTTGTTTTTTCTTTCAAGACGGTTGGCTCTCTGAAAAAAATTATAAGAGAGAGAAACGTTTCTAAATGCGTCAGGTCATCTAAATGAATAATTTGTGGTTATCTAAGTTGTTACGACAGTTTTTTAAAGGTTTAGTTGACAATAGTGATTGGGAGAGTCTATTTAAAGTTTTTCCAATAATTTTCCTCCTGTCTTTCATCATTTTCTTACTTCTTGTTTTTAGGAAAAATAATAAAAACTTATTTTCTACTATCTTTGTAACGATATATCTCCCTCATGGTTGTTTTTTTACCTAACGTTCATGTAACATGCTACCTCTTATTTTAACCCAAACTAACTCAAAAGTGTACGCATTTCTTGTGAAATACCCTGTAGATACGGGTTATTCGGGGTTATCTTCACATAAGCCAAATACTTTAAATACCAATATAAAGATTAATCAGTGGATCAGACTTTAAACATCAATGCCATGACATTTGAAAAATATACTTTTACTTCTAGGCATCAGCAGGTATCTTAATAGATAAGCAATTGTATCGAAAAATCATAATATTTCTTAACTCTAAAACCTTTAATATTTCGAAAACCATTAAGTTAGGATAGATGTTATATCATACAAAATCATTAAAAAATATGGCTTATTACATGCACAAAAATAAGGTTAGCATGCGCCTCGCTTTTATGAAATGCCATGTAAGTATACAAACATTAGAACAAAAACATATTATGTAAAAGAAAATGAAATCAACCAAATTTTGTTCGGAATATTTTTCCTAATATTATGTAAAGGATTATCTGGATCACCCTGGATAAATTGTTCAAAAACAAGAATGAATTATCCTCGAACATTTTCTAATTTTTCTCTAAACGACAAAATGTTTTACCAGCGCACATATCTTTCCAGGCAGCATGTCTCTGGATACGCCTTATTGCTTAATTTCGTACGATTACGGCCTTAACACTGTGACGTGATCCCCAATTACACGATACCGGTCAGCGCCAAACCTCTTACGGCCCTATCAGGAGATCGCAGCCAAAAACGCTGAAGTTTCTTAATAACAATTATCTTTTATCAGAACGCTCTAGGGATATTTGCCAAGGTGATAAGTCGCTGTCATCATGGTTACCATGCCATGAGTGACCTAAGCTGCAATTATTTACAATGTTTTGGGGTATTGAAACAATTTAGATCACATCATGGTGAAGCTTTTCCGGCAAGTTCCAAGCAAATGAGCTTTTGCATTTTCGACACACATAAAACGTCTTCTCTTTTGATCAGCCAAAGGAACCTTATTCGCGTATAGGGTTCCTTTGGCAAGTTACTGCCATTTGGATGTCTATGTTCCCTGTAGGTGTCGATGTCGTAAGGCTTTTTGCTACCTTTTTTAAAAAGTCCATTCGCTTCATTTCCTTTGAATGCATTAACTGTGCACATGTTTACCATAAAAACAACATTTGCCATAGGCCATCGTCTAGTTCTTCGGCTTGATAAAATCATTTCCACATTTTCTATCCAAGCTATCTACTTCTCTTTTGGTTAAGTTATAGTCCATAGTAATTTCAGGTGTTCCAGTTTAGGGATCATTATTTGCGGAATGATGCATTAAGAAATCAGCACTACTGCTTTATTTTATTCAATGATATTAAATTAACAATGTAATATCGTCCTTGCATCCATAGAAACTGCTGCTCACTTCTCTGTAAAAGGAAGAAGCAATTTTGTAACACGATTTATTAATTGCTTAAATGGTCAGCATGCCAGGTTTACTCAGCAGTTCCAACAATAATTAAACGAGTGGATCTATGACTTGTCAGTTAGGTGGAGGCGCCACTAAATTTTTAACTAGAAATATATCAATGATTTTTGAACATTGAAATCAGTGTAGTAAAATTTAGAAACCTGGATAGGAATATTGTGAAAATATATTATTTTACCTTCCACTTTAACTTACCAAATTAAACATCTGGATTCTAATTAAACTATTTATTTAAATATTAAATATTTTCATGAACACTCTAAAGACAATTAATTCTATCTTAAATTAAGTTGAGTTTATGTATCACCCATAAACAAATGAGAAAATTCTCTAAAATGTATATCATCTAGATTCTACATTATTAGGTAAATCAAATCAAAATAAGATACTAAATTTTAATCTATGTTCGATAACATGAAGATTGTCTAATTTCTGTTTGGAAATAGTTCTAACTAAACCTTGAATCCTTGAGGTTCTGACTAAGCGCAGTTAGTCACAAGGTACAACAAATATGGCAGTGGCACACACACTAAAGGGAGATCCTATGTCACTCGACGAGCGCTGTGTGCACGAAGATGTTGATTCACACGGTTCTTGAATAGTTGTAGGTTGTAATTAGGGAGAAATAGATGTCCTAGGAGTGAGTTCCACAGTGATGCAGTGCACCAGACAACGGAGTTCCTATAAAGCGATGTTCTAGGTGTTTCCAGTTGCAAGACGAACTAGTGCGCTCTTGACGTCTGTCGTGACTGTTCGACAGGCGTTGTCAGATGCGGGATGAGGCGGGCCAAATCCTGGGAACATCTGCCGTGAAAGTATCTGTAAAACAGGGACATCTCGGCCACATGTCTCCGGTGTTCCAGACTGTTCAGATTCCGAGTAAACTCCGGGTCGCCGACGAGACGCACAGCTCTCTACTGAATGGAATCTAGCAGCTTTAGGATGTGCTTTGGTGCGGCACCCCAGATGCGTGAGCAATATTCTAAGCTCGGTCTTATTTCCGTTTTGTAGAGCAAGAGCAACTGCTGCTGTGTATACAGATTTTTGTTGCGAAATAGCGCACCAAGGTTCTGGGAGGCTGATTTTGCGATGTTAGCAACGTGGTCATGCCATGACATATTGCTGTTGACCGAGACACCGAGCCGTCCGATTGACGAGGATGAAGGAATGGTCGATCCCGCCGTATCGGCCCTCTTGGCAAACGTGGCTGCCTGGGTCTTTGCTGCATTTACCTCGACCAAGTTTCTGTCGCCCCAAGTTTGAACTTTCTCCAGGTCTTGATTAATTGCTGTGATCTGCTCCTCATGTGGTGATAAGTCTCAGTTGCTGGTAAAGGTTTTTCTGATCTGGGGGAAGTGGGAAGTGGGAGACAAGGTTACTGTCATCTGCAAAACTGTAAACAGGATTATTCGTTTCGGTCAACAGGTCATTATAATAGATGAGGAACAGAGTTGGTGAAAGTATTGCGCCCTGAGGCACGCCCGCGTTAATGGTGAATGTATCTGAGATGTGTCCATCAACTGCAACGTGAAGATATCGGTTCTTAAGGAAACTGGCAAGCCAACTGCAGAGAGAGGCTGATAGTCCGAAGGATGGCAGTTTCTTGAGCAGTCCGTCATACCAAACTCTGTCGAATGCCTTCGAAATATCCAACGCGATCGCTCGAGACTCTCCGTAGTTCTCAATTGCCTTACTCCATATATGAGTGACATAGGCCAATATATCTCCTGTCGATCTTTCATTGTGAAAGCCGTATTGATTATCTCTGATTATTCTGTTGTTCTCGAGGTACTTGAGTAGTTGCTGATTGACTACACGCTCCATGACTTTGGAAATTATTGGAAGCAAGGCAATTGGGCGATAGTTTGAGGGCGTGGTTTTTTTGCATTTTTTTGGAACAGGTTGCACTCGAGTGACTTTCCAAGAAGATGGGTAAATCCTTTGCCATAAGACAGAGAAAAAAGCCGGGTGTTAGTTCGTTGGCGCAGTTCTTTAACACGATGGCAGGTATTTCGTCCGATCCTGATGCCTTTTGCGTATCTAGTTCTTTAATGATTTTACGAATATCACGGTGTTGAAACTTGACTTCTGCTATGGTGCCGTTACTAAACAAAAACTAATCTAAATTAATCCCACGATAGCGATAATATCATTAGACCAATACATAATAATTAATAAAGATATATCAATTCAATGAAATAACCTTTGAAGTAAACACATGTATATAGCTGGTAAATATATTCATATGAACACGAAGTGAGCTTATTTTCGAACCTGTATTAAGGTGAAAAGTTAAATTTGCAATTGTGATTAAGTAGTCTACTACCATGAGGCTTACAGGCAATCATAGTAATAGCTTATCGTTCAAATCGATAGACACTATACAAGAATAAATCAAATAATCATCATAATATTAGCAAAATAAATTCTTTACCCGAGATAATATCGGATATGATAATGAAGAAAATAAGTATTACTAAAACAAATATAAGAAGAAACGTGAAGAGACATGATACGCGATAATAGACGACCTAAAACTGTTTATCGGTAAGTTCAATAAGCAAAAACGGTAAGTAATAGTAATAGATACACTGTAAGATAGCAGACGACCTACTATCGTTTAACGGTAAGTTAATAAAACGAAACAATAAGTAACGGTAGTAGGTACGATATAAGAAAGTCGTTTAACGGTAAGTGCATTAAATGAAAACTAGCAGCAACGGTAATAGTCCCGATATAAGAAAATAGACGACCTACAGTCGTTAAACGGTAAGTTAATAAAACAAATACCGTAAGTAATTGTGTGGCTTATAGTAATAATTAAAATACGAGAAAGTTGTCAGTATTGGGGATATCGCTGGCTATGATGGTATACAACACCCCAGAATGCCAATGAAGGCTGCCAACAATACATTACTGATGCTTTTTGTAATAAAACTAATTGCAGAAGTAACAAAATGCAGTAAAGGTGGATACAGTTACAGCGAAAACCTCCGACAATAAAATTATTGCTTTTTCAATAGATAAATTAGAAAATATTTAAACATCCAACTTACCACGCATGATGTGCAGGTCTCACATACGAAAGCTAACGATAATACACAGAACGTCAGATGAATAATTATGATCTGCTCCTTTGAAAGAACATCTGCTCGAAATGTAATGAAACGTAAAGCATTAATTTATGCAATCCAAATCCAAGCACAGTTTTGTTCCTTAAATAAAATGCTCTAGCAGTTTTTGCGTCACTCGTAAATACTTCCGCATACAATATCTGAGCAATTTTTCAAATGCATCTTGAAGGGGTAAAACTTCCAAGAGGCCCTTAAGCACGCTAATTTAAAATACGAGAGTTGGTATTATACTTTTGTCAAGAATTATGTGAAACGGTAATTCAGTCTTCGCAATCATGATAGAGACTTAAAAAGCGCGGAAACTAGTACGAATATGTGCGAAATTATAAATACGACGCTTTTATGGCGACCTCTTAAATGTGTTTTAAATGCCATTTCAACTCCTCGATTATACAGATATATTAGGTTATTAGCAAAATAAATTCAGGTGTATTTCAAATCAGAACTATAATATACCTTAAAAACTGGCCAAGACAGGAAAAACCTATGTTTGTTAAAATCTATATTTAAAATACTGATCAAAATAGATGAAACACAATTTCACAAAATATTATAAGGAAGTCTATATTTTTTATTTAATTATTTATTTACACTTTGAAATACAAATAGTTTATTGAACATAGCAAATATAAATAACAAATTGATGGTAAAACCACACAAACAAAAATAAATATATAATGTATGATTGGTTATTCAACATTTAAATTTTTTTCTTTCTGGCCTTCGGATTGGTAAATGAATTTATAAGTCAGAATGACTACAAGCGATAATATTGCAAGCGCATTTAATTTTCCTTGTCCTAGATGATTTCATCCTTTTGAGAGCCAAGAAATTTTTTTCTCTTTTTAATTGCTCAACATAAGATTTTCTAAATACTACCGGATATACAGTTTGGTAAATTGCCGCCCCGCAAAGTTTGCCGTCCCAGGTCCGGGCTTTGTTGGCCTAAGCCAATTAATCCGGCACTGGGTTTTACTGTCCTTAATGTTTCACCGATCTTAAATTTTGCTGGTCACGAATTTATTTTGAAACTTTCCGAGAGATTCTTAAAAATCTAATAATGATACTTTTTAATACAATCAATATAATTTTATAATACATTCAAGTTTGATTACAGTGAGTGACGCCTCGGCCATTCCGAGTTGCGACGGGATGTGGCCCATGAAATCTCATCGTCCTCCCCCAGGCTGGAGAACATCGAAGTATAAAGTCTGAAGCTGATCAATGACAGTTTGTGACAAGAGAGGCTGCATTGTATTGGTTGGCAGGAACGTTAAACTGGTGAGAGTAGTTTGATTACGGGAAGTGATGCCCCGCCATTCCGAGCTGCCACGGGATGTGGCCCATCAAATCCCATCGTCCTCCTCCAGATTGGAGAACAACAAGGTACCAAGTCTGGAGCTGATCACTGGAGGGTGATCCAACAAACCCCATTTTTACCCCTGTCAGACTAGGGATTACCAAAGGAATGAGTCTGAGGCCGATGCTTCCAGTGGAAGTGGCCCTAGGTGGTAGATGCATACGCCTACTCGCATCGTCCGGTGAAAGACCACCCCGTCAGAACTGGGGAGCGCTAAGTGGTTTTCCCAAATCACGTTCCGCTTCCGCGCTGGGGGTTCCGGGTTCCACAGTCGGAATATATGGACATGACGGTGCTTCCAGTATCAAAATATTCCGGAGGTAAACTCCCCGGCCATTTGGATCTCCGTGCGCTGGGTGGCTCTGGGAGCCCTTCATTCTGGATTTCACAGCCAGCAAAGATACCGAACCAACTTAGAATATATGTCTGCAACATAAAAGGCCTAAATACAAACATAAATTCGGTACACCAACATCTTCAAGAAAATAGACTACACATACTAGCCCTTACAGAAACGCATGTATGTTCTATAATAACAGTAAACTATCCCTATCCTGGTTACGACTTACATACCCGATTTAGACATAAGTTCGGAATATGCCTTTTTGCCCGAAGCAACTTTTCATGTCACCGCGAGGAAACACTCGAACCGAAGAGCTTTGACGTCATGTGGCTCAAGTTCACCGCCAAGCGATTAACCAAGTTTATATGTTGTCTCTATCGCCCTCCGATAGAGCCTACCAAAGCTTTTTTTCAATACTAGCTACCACTTTTGACTCAATACAGGTCGATCAGCCCAGTTCAGAAATAATCGTTCTGGGAGACTTCAATCCCCACAACACCAACTGGCTCAAACATCACAACAAGACCGACAACGAAGGTAGAGAAGCTGAAGCTTTTGCCATCAGCTGCGGGCTTACTCAACTTGTAGACGAACCAACTCGAATCTCAGAGAGGGGCGAATTCAATTCGCCGCCCTCCTGGATCTTTTTCTAACCACCAATCCTGATCAGTACACAATTACAGTTGGTCCGCCATTAGGTACTTCCGACCACAAACTTATTACAACGGTTTGTGAATTGCCACTTATACAGAAGGATCCACCGTTGCCTCGCAAAATCTGGCATTACAATTCTGCAAACTGGGACGATTTAAGGGAGTTCTACCTAGAATTTCCTTGGCTCGACGTCTGCTTTGGCACTGACGACCCTGCTGCGAAGAGATCACGCAAGTAATCTCCTCAGGAATGGAAGCATACATCCCAAATTCCATCAGGTTACCATCAAAAGGAAAGCCCTGGTTTGACAGAAGATGCGAAAGAGCTGTAGGTAGGAAACAGCAGGCCTACAAGTACTGGCAGCAAAATCAGACCGCTGGAAATCGCAATTATTTTGTCGAAGTGAGAAACGAATGCAAACGTGTGATCGACGAAACTAAGAACAAACACAATCAAAGGACCAAAAATAAACGTTTGCAATGCCCCAGTGGTTTCAGGAATTTCTGGTCGATAGCAAAGGCAGTAAGTAACAACTTTACAAAAACGTCTCTCCCACCTTTGACAGGCGAACGTGGCGCGACTACGGACAAGGAAAAAGCAAACATGCTCGCCAAAATGTTTTAATCGCACTCTACCTTAGTTTCACCACAGTGATATTCGCAAAATCCTTAAAGAACCAGATACGCAAAAGGCATCAGGACCGGACGGAATACCTGCCATCGTGCTAAAGAACTGCGCCAACGAACTAACACCCGTTTTTTTCAGGCTTTTTTCCTGTCCTACGGAAAAGGGATTTACCCATCCTCATGGAAAGTCGCTCTATACATCGCAGCAGTTGCTCTTGCTCTACAAAGCGCAAATAAGACCGTGCTTAGAATATGGCTCACATATCTGGGGTCCCCAGGAGCACACCCTAAAGCTGCTGGATTCCATTCAGAAGATAGATGTGCGTTTCGTCGGCGACCCGCTTTTGGCCCGGAATCTGAATAGTCTGGAACACCGCAAACATGTGGCCGAGATGTCTCTGTTTTACAGATACAGATATTCCCAGGATTTGGCCCGCCTAATCACGCCCCTGGCAACTATTGTCAGATAGTTACGACAGACGGCAAGAGCGCACCAGTTCGTCGTACAACTGGAAACACCTAGAACATCGCTTTACAAGTACACCGTTGTCTCGTGCACTGCATCGCTGTAGAACTCACACCCAGGACATCTGTTTCCCACTAATTACAACCTACAACTATTCAAGATCCGTGTCAAAATGTGCCGTTTTTAAATTTATTTTATATATTTTCCATAATTATTCAGTAACTATTCCCCCAAACTTACAATGTACAATCTTAGAAGTTGCCCTCCAGATTCTCTACTCAAAACATATTCTCATGGGACTATTATTTATACAAGACGAGACTTGGATTTAATATATTTTAATATTTAACTCTGGAAATTAGTATCACATGATCCCTACATAAATAGTGACTATCTTCATTATCAATACTTATTAAAATAAGTTTCACAATATCATTCACATATAGGAGATATTTGCTGACCTCCAAAATATTTGAATAAATATTCCTAAAATTATTCCGTCAATCTAGGAATACTTGGAAACCTCATAGTTTATAACAATTTCTTCGGGGCCATGCTGGGTATAGTTTGAGTTCTCGTGCTTCCATGAAACATAGACCATAATTGCAGGCGTTTGTGCTAGTTTGGCGGCGCTAACTTGATATCAGGAAGCGAAGTTAGAAACTTTCAAGTCGCTTAGTTTCACTCAAGTATTATCGCTGAAGCTAAGTGATATTTTGTTCCATCTGAGAAGCTTGTGTAACAAATAAGTTAAGTTTGTCAACTTGTTGCGAGCAGTTAATTAGATAATAATGTACCTCGGCGTGTACACGCCATTCAAATAATTTGTGATTTTCAGTGGACGAAAACTTACAAAACTGTCTTTTTGGAGTCCGGCTATTTCTTTTTCTTTACACAGCATTTCATTAAAAATTAATTTTCTATTTTTTCATTTAACTATCTTTTTTGGGGTTATTTCTAATTAACAAACTTCTTCTCTAGTTAATACCAATAAACATGACAATCACCACCAATGACTTTGAGAATCAAACTTTAATGTTTTATTAACCTTTTGTTTGTAAGACTCTACTAATACCAGTAGTGTTCGTAAGTGCTTTTCCCAATCGGCGAGTCATTAAGACAAATATACGAACTAAAACGTGTTCTATTAGTTATTACAACAAGTACTTATATAACCTTATCTCTATGGTAAGTCATAATAATGCCATTATAAAATGGTTGAGCATTCAGTAAGTTATTAGTTAGTTCGTTTGATACAAGTGAATGGAATTCTCCACATTATAAGAAATACTTGATAAGCTCATTGAAAGAGTTTTCAGTTTGTCACAAGTATACAGGGTGCTACAAATTTGAGTGCATGCATGGGGATCTAGGGAACCGTAAGAGATACGAAGTCGGTTAAATTAAGGCAGAGTTGTGCAATTTGATGCCCAACAAGATGCAGTTTTGAAATTTAAAAAAATTCGAATAGTTCCGGAGATATTCGGAAAAAAACGAAAACTAGCTATTTTATTTTTATTTTTTCCTGACTTTATTTGAAGATATAATAGGTTTGTTCTAGCAGCGATTTCAAACGGTTCCAAACCGTACGGAGTTTGCGCATAGCCATATAAGCGACGCTTATATCGTTATCGTTCGTGTCCGGGCCCCCATCATCAACTTCATTTTTTTAAATACGGACGTGGATTTTTTATTTCATTTTTTAGAAGCCTTTGGTCTCCCAAAATCAACGATGTATCACACTTGTCCAATAGGGGTAACAAATATTCTCATAAATGAAATCGAGTCAGAAAAGATCGCCCCATCTCTGCCTAACACATTATCTCGTATGGAAAAAATCTAGATTTGTTGATATATTGATAAGTGTGATACATCGTTGGTTTTGAGAGACCAAAAGCTTCTAAGAAATGAAATAAAAAGTCCAGGTCCGTATTAAAAAAAATTAATTTGATGATGGGCGCACGGAAACGAAACGTCAGATTTAAAATTTGATACTGCCATTTTATAAAGGGGAAAAAGTGGCAATAATAATGTTCAGTTTATGTTATATTATCTCTTCAAATAAAGTCAGGAAAAAATAAAAATAAAATAGCTGCTTTTCAGTTTTTTACAAATATCTCCGGAACTGTTCGGAATTTTTCAAACTTCAAAATTGCATCTTGTTGGGCATCAAATTGCACAACTTTGCCTTAATTTAACCGACTTCGTATCTCTAACGGTTCCCGAGATCCCCATGCATGCACTCGAATTTGTAGCACCCTGTATAGCTATCATGACTTTAAATATCTCCTAGCACAGTTGTGCTGAGTGTTGGTTGTTTCGTTTGCCGGATACTGAGAAAGTTATGCAGCCAGCTTAAGTAGGATCGATCTGCTTACGTAAGACTGTACACACAAAATAACAAGTCTATTCACAAAAACATACTGAATTTACACTCGACTTATAATGCGCATGTCTTTTCCTTGAGTTATATTTGAATTGATTCTGAGGCTTGGTCACTGTGCGTCACTTGTAGAGTTATTAAGAATCTTGTTGTTTCTTATTTAGGTTTAGTATTGGCTATTTTTTAGATGATTATTAGCTTAGTTCAATTTTACTATTTGACAAATTTAACTATGAGCTTATTTTAAATTGGAGTCAGAATTATTTTAGCTTCGACTTTGGTACCTTAGGGGGCTACCGCAAGTTTTTCCTGTAGGTTTGGGCGACTCAAACCAGAGTTGAATTTGATCGCAAGTTTGAGGTTCCTGTTACAGGTTTAAGCCATCCAGAGAAGACCGCATTTGTACGTAGGCATATTATGGTCACTGGATCACCGGATTTGCATTGACACAAAGTATGTTGGTCTGATGGTTCGCTTGAAAATTTATGTTAGAAAATTTGCTGACCGTTTCAAGCCAGGGCTCATTGTGGAGTCAATTGTTTATAAGCTTGTTTGCCTTGTATGTAATATTTTTCAAGTCCAAGTTCCAACTTGGGACAGGGTGACATCTATTTAATAGTTTATACATTTTAGTAATTCACACATGCCAATATTTGCTAGGACGCTATCGTTAAAGAGACTTTATTTCGAATAGCAAATAGCATTTTAAAATGCTTTAAGGTAGATTACAATACAAAGCATTATCAGACCTAT
>MU184740.1:46578-81588 GCA_016904865.1 Pissodes strobi
ATATTGTTATATGCACCTTGCAATCATTATTCTTTATTACCACTTTTCCTTGCAATCTAGCTTACATTTATTCTTAATGAATATTATTTGCATTTAATAATTCGCCCATCCTAAGAAAGATGACACTAGAACTATACTCTGCTATACCTAATATAAATTAAGTCACGAATAACAAGTCTATTAAAAAACTTAATGAATTTACACTCCACTAGATAACTGTTGTGAATATATTATTATGACTCTCATACACTGGATTTACTGTATCATAGGGTGGCCCGTTTAAGAGGGGCTTATACCTTATCTCGAAAACTACGGGGGTTTGGAAAAAAATGTAAATACAAAGGTTATTCCTAATAAAATGCACTTTATTTTTTGTATTGTTTTAATCGTCACTTTTTTATATACAGGATGGTCAAAGAAAATTACACATTTTTAAATGAAACACGGGGGTTTAAATGAAACTACGGGGGTTTGGAAAAAAATTTAAATACAAAGGTTATTCCTAATAAAATGCACTTTATTTTTTTGTATTGCTTTAATTGTCACTTTTTTATATACAGCATGGTCAAAGAAAGTTACACTTTTTTAAATGAAACACTCTATATTTTATTAAATTTTTGGATTCTGGTTAAATTTCTAAGCATATTTATTGTGTGATGTTAGACCTCTAGAGTTAGATCTTGGGGGTATTAGTTTCACAGCTACAAACAGTTGATTGGCTAATTTTCACCTTGGTAGCAGGAAGACCACTAAAGAAGGAGTAACATGAATTCCGCATTCCTATCTTAACTTTTCAAGAGCTATCTGATGGAGCTAACTGATGGTACCTACAGAGGTACCAGATTTGGTACCCATGGTACCACCTGCCAATTAGTACCGTCAAAT
This sequence comes from Pissodes strobi, assembly GCA_016904865.1. NCBI lineage: Eukaryota > Metazoa > Arthropoda > Insecta > Coleoptera > Curculionidae > Pissodes > Pissodes strobi. The sequence goes on from MU184740.1 coordinate 47,464, forward strand.
AGTTCTTGAAAAGTTAAGATATGAATGTGAAATTTATTTTACTCCATCTCTAACGGTCTTCTTGCTACCAAGGTGAAAAGTAGTCAAAGTACCGATTTTCAACTGTTTATATCTGTGAAACTACTAACTCTAGAGCTATAACATCATACATCAGATATGCTTAGAATTTTAAGTAGAAACCAAAATTGTAATAAAATGTAGGTTGTTTCATTTAAAAAAGTGTAACTTTCTTTGACCATCCTGTATATAAAAAAGTGACGATTAAAACAATACAAAAAAAAAAAGATCATTTTACTAGGAACAACTTTTGTATTTAATTTAATTTAATTTAATTTAAGGTATAAGCCCCTCTTAAACGGGCCACCCTGTACGCCTAATACATTGGCTTATACATTCACATCTGCTACACCATTCACTTCATCCATTTCTTCTGGTTCTCGTTACCTTCCCTTAAGACACAAATTGTGAAATATTGCATCAGTAGTTACACACTTTCCAGTCTTTACAGAAGAATAGTGCCGAGTTCTACGATTTAGAAAGCATCGAAAATATGACTAATCAACTTACTGCTTATAGTAAGAGCTGTATAGAATATACACACATTTGAACAAACATAACAGATTAAACGTTTTCGTTAAAGCTCCATTATATTTGAGAGCCGGTTTTTAACAGGTGCACCCTTACGGTTTTAGCTCAGGTGTTTTATGTCTTTGAATTCATTATTTTTTTATATTTCACTTTAAGTCGGTACATCCATGGAATGCAATCCTTCGTCAATTGAATTAGGTTTTCAATATTTTAAGGTAAATAATAAATAAAGAGCAATATTTGTTTTGAGTATGAAATATTGTTGCGAAAACAATTAGCTATTTAACAGCATGGAATTTGTCCTTATCTTGATAAAAAAAAGCAATGATAACGCGTACTACCAAACTATTTTCAGAGTTTGTGAACAATAGATTTGTAGACAAAAACGCAGAGGTAAAATTTAAGATATAGGTAGGTACGCGTCTTCACATTTTTATTTATTAAAGTGACATAAGATAATTCTTGGGTCTCATTAATGAATGAATGAATGATCTTGGGGGTATTAGTACATTGCGACTTGCATAGATCTATTGTGTTCCCTTTCCTTGGAGCTTTCGTTGACGCGTCAGAGTACTTCGTTCAGCTTCAGTGCTTTGATAAAAGCAAGTAGTCTGGATGGTTCTATGGATGGAAGTTCCTCCTGTTCGACGGCAGCACCCGGAGCAGGCCATTCGTCTCTTCGCGATCGCGATGAGAAGGTGTGCATCCTCATAGAACCGGCAACTGTCCTCATGCTTCTTAACCGGCAGTGGCCCGTAAGAAAGCCGGTGAGGATGCGGAGAATGTTCTTACTCAGTATTATAAAGTCTTTTGATCATCCTGTGGGAAGGGACCCTAGAAATATGTTTGATTGAAGACGTTCCCATAGACTGATCTATTTGGTTCGGTCTCTTTTCCTGAACTTTTCGTTGTATGCAACCCTATTCCACTGAAAGGTTTCGGTTCTAAAAGCGGAGTTTGTGCTCCTATACTTTTGCCAATTGGTCTGCTTTTTCGTTGCCTTCTATCCCAGCATGTCTTCGTATCCATTGACGGGATAGTTTGTTAATCCTGCATATCTAGGCATTCCCATACCATTCTGAAGCTGACTGCTGATGATCTCAGCACTTTGATTGCTGCTAAACTGTCTGAGAAATTGACAATCTCTATCTTTCGATACTTTCTGTCAAGGTTGAACTATGCGCATCTAGAAAGATGGCATTAATTTTCACCTGAACTATGTCCGGGTGTGTTCCCAGGGCTTCGGAGAATTTGGTTCCTAGCCCAAATACTCCGGCTTCGGTCCCCTGTTAAGTTCTTGACCTATCTGTATACAATTTTGTGGCACTTTGCTGCAATGTGATAATGCAAGTGGTGTGTTTCTTGCACTTTTCTCTATTTCTTATCACGACCGTGAAGTATATTTCAGAATTATATCTTTTGACTATCCGCATCCCTGAGCTGCCCAAGAAGTGGTATACGCTTTGTCAGGGACGTTAATTCGCTGTTTTCAAGCCTTCCTCCCTCGCCTGTTCCCTCTCTTGTAATTCTAGTCAGTGCTTGTCTAACTGCTCCCTCTACAACAATGTGTAAAGGTGCGAGGCCCACAATTGCCTGGGGCGCATACTCGACTTCACATTCTGATTCAGATCTTAAGTCAATCCGACATTAGTAGCTGTTTTATTAAATGCCATGATGATGTACGCAAAGTATCAATACATCCCCGCTCTGTACAAAAGCATACTGCATGCCCAATCTGCCGTCAATGCTTGCCAGCAGTTTCCTCTATTATCAATATTTTAAAGCTAACACCAAATAGACGCAATGTTTGTTTTGTATATGAAAAATTAAGTGAAATTATCTTATGAGGACCGCGGAGAAAAATATTTGCAAAGCAGAAATTAAAACAATTAGTTATTTAATGGCATGAATTTGTTCGTTATCTTGATAGAAGAAGCACGAATAACTAATTACCTGAACGCGTGCTACGAAAAATTATTTCCGGTATCTGTAAATGTTGGTTTTGTAGTCAAAGCGCAAAGGAAAATTAAGATCTAACATCCTCATTTCTAATTTGCTATAAAGATAGCTAAAGTAATGAAGACATTTTTTTATATTTGCTAATCAATTATCCAAGTATAAATAGCATGCACTTCCTACCTGATTTCTTTCTAGATAGTGATGACGAACATTCAGTAAAAATTTGACTGAGAAAAAAAGTTGCAAAAAGCAGGCAGGCTGCTTATTTTATCTTAATTTAAACGTATTTAGATTTCAGTGCAGCATAAACAAAAATCCAGAAAACTTTGTATGATAAAAGGCTGTGGCCGACAATCCCATCTGTGGAAGATCCTCCTCCTTCTTTTTCTTCATGTGCCATGTCCTCCTAGGACATTGGCAATCATCATTGTGATTTTTATTTTATTAGCAGCGGCACGAAACAGGCGTGTAGAACTAACACCATACCACTCTCTCAGATTTTTCAGCCAGGACGTGCGTCTTCTTCCTGGACATCTTCTTCCTTGGATTTTGCCTTACATGATATTCTGTAAGATACGGTACTTTTCCCCTCTCATAACATGTCCAAAATATTCCAACTTGCGTTTGTTGATACGTAACACCGTAGTAAACGAATACGTAGAGGTATTGACAAATCTCGAGATGTAAGAACCTTCTTCATGTTGCTAAATGCTGCTCTAGCCTGCTAAATGCGGGACCTTATTTCCTGCGTGCTATCCTAACAAGCATCCCAGATATCTGAAGCTGGAGATCTGCCGAATCTGTTGGTTGCCCGTACTCAGGTTTGCTGGAAGCTCACCATTTTTGCTAATAACCATAGCTTTGGTTTTGCTGATATTTAATTTGAGCCCTCTTTCTTCGCTTTTAGCCACAACTCTATGCAGTAATATCTGCAAATCATCACCACTTCCTGCCAGTAGAACTGTATCGTCCGCATATCGCAAGTTATTTATTACTTCTCCGTTGACAATAATTCCTTACCGTGCTTCGTCCAATGCGTCAGCGAAAATTTGCTCAGAGTATATGTTAAAGAGTAATAGAGAAAGGACACACCCTTGCCTCACACCTCGCTGAATGAAACGTACTCGGTAGTCATGTCCTCAACCTTGACAGCAGCGATATGGTTGTAATGCAGATTTTTTATAATGCGGACGCCTCTGCCATCTAAGTTCATATTCTGAAGGATGTTGATAAGTTTCCCGTAGTCGACACAGTTAATCGCTTTCTGGTAATCGAGAAAACATGCGTATAGATCGGTGGACATGTCGCGGCATCTCTGTACCAAGACCTGTATGCCGAATAGGGCTTCTCTTATTCCAAGCCCGTTACGAAATCCAAATTATAATAATCGACCATGTATTATTTTGAGGAATATTTTTAGTATATGGCCCATTATGCTGATCATGCGGTAGTCCTCTCATGTTTTTGGCCATGACTTCTTAGGTAGCGTGACGAAGACAGACTCCAACCAATCACTTGGTATTTTCCCAGAAACATAGATGGCGTTGATGAGGCTGACCAATTTATCTGTAGATTGGTCATTGAAAAGCTTGAGTACTTCCGAATTGACGTGGTCTGGTCCAGCGGACTTTCCAGTTTTAGCTGCCTTGATTACGTGAACCTCCTCCGCGTGAGTTACTTCGGGGCCCTCACAGGGATTGTCGCAAAAGTTCACCTGCTGACGGTCGCTAGCGAAAAGTTCCTCGACATACTTCTTCCACTCTTCCCGCTTTTCGTTAAGGTCTAAGATAATGTTGCCATCCCTGTTTAATAGAAGTGCCGCGGACCGGTTACGTTTTTTAGTTCCAGCAGAATCTTTGATTTTCTTGTGTAGATTGAAAGTGTCGTGTTTCGCATCTTGACTCTCAATTTCGTCGCATTTTTCTGAAAACCAACTATTCCTTGCCTCTTTTATTTCCCTTCTAATTCGCTTATTGAGATCTAAATATTTGGGTTTTTAAATCTTTAGATTCCAACGAAATTCCATCAGATCTAAGATCTTGTTTGTCATCCAAGGTTTTGTCGTGTCATTTCTTGACTGCTTGAGTTCTGTTCTGCTGATACTCACGATAGGTGTTTTGATTTAAATCCATGCTTCCTCAGTTTCTGGCATGTTCTCGAGGTTCAGTGACTGTATAGCTGCGTTGATCTTCAAACCAACGTTTTCGGGAGTATTAAGCAGCCTCATGTCCAACCGCGACACTGCTGATTGGGGTGTTCGTCCCTTGAGCTTAAGGTGTAATGTATCTACTAGAGGGTTGTGCTCGGAGTTAACGTCTGCTCCTGGATACGTTTTGACTGCGCGTATGCTGTTTTTGAACCGGTCCTTGACCATGATGTAGTCGGTCTGGTTTCTCGCTACCCTGTCGACGCTATCAGCATTTGATTTTCATGTATGCTGGCAGTTGTAAGAAGATGTTGGTGATGACGAAACTATGTTCCACGCAAAAGTCTATCAAGCGGTCGCCGCGTTCATTTCGCGAACCTAATCCATACCTTTCGCCCACATTCACCCCTTCCGACTTTGGCGTTAAAGTCTCCTAATAATATAGTTAACTCTGAGTTTTTACATGCTTTGAGTGCAAGAGACAGTTGGTTGCAGAATGATTCAACATCCTCCTCGCTACCGTCACAAGTTGGTGCGTACGCTTGAAGAATCGTCAAGTTGACGGGCTGAGCTGCTAGTTGAAGAACAATTACCCGATCGGAGACTGGCGTATAACTGAGGACTGATTTTTGGATTTCGCTGTTGATCATCAGCGCAACGCCATTTCTGTGATGCGCATCATTATTTCCTGCGTAGTATATGTGGTATTCATCAATTTCGCATTTGCCTGAGTCTGGCCAGCGTATTTCACTGATTCCTAGGATACTAATTTGGAGGCTCTGAATTTCTTTGAAAGTGTTGTGGGCGTTGCCTACTTCGAACATGTTTCTGATGTTTAATGATTCTATTTTCAACTTACTGGCCTTTTGACCATTTCTCACATTCTGTTTTGTTATTCTAATTTTTGGATTATTCAAGCCTCCAGAGGGGGGGGGGGGCATGACCCCCCTTGCCCCCCTTGTCTACGCCCATGTCCGGCAGTCGCTTGGTCGGCAGAGCCTCGTAGGTTATCCAGCAGGGTATACCACGTACAGGTGAGGTTGTCATTTGGGTTGCCTTGCTACTAAAGCACCATCCCTTATACCCCAGGAAGACCCGCTCATTCAATAACCTGACGAATAGCACTGCGGATGACCTTTTAGGCCGAAAGCGCTCTGCTACGATTTAAAAAAAATAATTTTATACGAAATATAGAGTCATTCTTTTACCTTTCTAGAACTCTAAAATAAAGGCTCAAATTAGTTATGTTACTGCGTTTGCTGGTGATACATTAGCAGTGGTCGCTGGCTAGAGCTATGAAAATCTGTGTATCAAGGTCAAACAGTATGTAAATGAGAATTCTACCTGGTATTAATTAAATGGGTCCTTTTTGAAAAGCTCTCAGACAAACCTAATCAACTTCACACCTCTCAGAGTGATTCGAGACAGAAGTTTGCTGGTTAGGGCAAAATTTCTCAATTTTTGTACAGCAGGATTGTGTAAAGTTCCTGAGCTTCAAATTGAACCAGTACCTGTCTTGGCGTGGCCATAACATATGCAACAAATTAGCCTAAAAAGCTATGTTGTCTTACAAATAAGAAACATTTTTGACATTCCTACTTTGAAATCATTTTACTATGCAACCATCAACTCAATTATGGCTTATGGATTACTGGCATGGGGAAACTCTGATCACATTGGGGTAGTGCTTATAGCTCAGAAGAGGATAATAAGAAGTATGTTCCATCTTTCATCCCGACAATCATGTCGTGAGACATTAACAGCAAACAAAATCCTCACAGTCATCAACCTTTATATTTTGCAGTGTGCCTGTACTAGTGCTAGAAATGCTGCCCAGTTGTTTGTTCTAACTGCTCGCTTGTCTCAAATGCAGAATGGGCCTGAAATAGCTTGTTTGAGATTTTTACCTTTTAACCCACACCTTTTAAAACGTCATCGTCTCAGCATATTTTTAAGAGGATGGTCCAAACCATTTTAGCAGAAAACCCATTCTATAGATTGCGTCAATTTTTCGTGTATACTTTTAAACTTTTTTATAGCTTAGATCGTTATTTTATTCTATATAACTTTAAAATGCTTTGGGTTTTAGATTTTTTTGTGACAATTCCTATGCATATAATGATGTCATTAAGTATAACAAATAAATAAATAAATAAATAAATAAATAAACACATTTTTAGGTTATCGATGACAAATACTAAAATGAATATTTTCATCGGTAGGCAAGGATGTTCTTGCAATATAAGACATGCTTAAAATAAAGCAGAAAGAGCAAGGTAATCTTCCAGCAGTAAAGGTCATTGATATTTACCGTGATAAATTTATGGGAAGTGTAATAGATTCCCTGTATATTTATTTACCTTAATCACTTATATTGTTCCACCTTGTTTAATATTTTAACATATTCAATATCTATTATTTGTCAACTTTTGTATGTGTATTTTTTGCTAATTAAAGCCTTATATCAAAAGGTCTATAAGTTACTACAATGTAATTAGCAAATATGGATAAATTCCTAAGGCCAGATAGATTCGAGGCTCATCCAAACTCTTCCAAAGCGCAGGAAGAATGGACCCACTCGAAGACAACCTTTAATAACTTTGTGGCTACTGTTCAGAAAATCAATGATCCGGAAAACCTTAAACTTTTGATAAATCATGTAAGTCATAACAACTATAAATATATCGCCAAATGTTTGACATACTACTCAGATGCAAACAAAACTTTTGTTACAATTTTTGTCAAACATAGAATTGAAATATTTGCTCACTTCTAGAAAGCAAAAACCTGGTGAAAAGATAGATCAGTACATACAAATCCTGAAACAACTAATTAAGGTCTGCAAATGCAATTTATTAGCTGTCACGGCCGATGAACAGCGAAATGACCACATAAGAGACTAATTTTTTAGTGGAATAAGCTCCTGCCATATCAGACAACGTCTACTCGAAATTCACTCTTTAAAACTGCAAGACACCGTAACCCAAGCTTTGTACTTGGAGTCAGCCCAAAAGCATTCAGACGCCTGCATTATGCCATCAAATTTCAGTACCTTCAACAAGTAGACAAACCATAGAAGAACATGAAGCTCACTTTACTGCTGCAGCCACAAAAGTATATAGGTGTTATTCCTGTGGAAGTAATAAAAGGCACCTGGACAATTTGTGTCCCGCAAGGAATGCGATATGCAGCGATTTTGGAAAACATGGACATTTTTCAAAGGTATGTCAAAGTAAAAGCAAATTAAAAGCATTCTCAGCTTCACTCATTTCATCTTCAAAAATTTTCGCTGCATCTTCAGAAAGTTTAGCTAGGTGTGTCATCAAAGTCAAAATTAGTGGCTTTACTGCTGATGCTTTAGTTGATTCAGGGAGTTCAGAAACTTATATTTCTAAAAGCTTCTTATCATCTGTATCTATACCTGTGTTTCCAAGTACTGGATACATATCCATAGCCTCTACTGCCTTACAATTTCCTATATCAGGCCACTGTTTTGTCGATTTGGAACTAAACCATCATAAATATCTTCAATTGACAGTTATTTTAGATTTATGTGCGGATGCTATAATAGGATATGATATACTCAGACAACATTCCAATCTAAAAGTACACTTCGCAGGCCCAAAACAACCTTTAATAATTGATTTACCTTCCGGTTGTTGTTTAACTTCATTGGATATAAAACCACCATCTTTATTTTCAAATTTATCAGCAGACTGCAGGCCAACTGCTACCAAATCTCGAAGATTCTCACACGAAGATGCAAAATTTATTTTAAGTGAAATTAAAACCCTTCTCTTGAATGGAATTATAGAAGAAAGTAACTCTCCATGGCGTGCACAAGTTTTGATATCGAAAAATGAAAACCATAAGAAGAGGATGGTGGTCGACTACTCACAAATTCACGTATTTAGATGCGTATCCTCTTCCAAATATTGAAAATATAGTCCGTGCGGTGGCTAAATTCGAGATTTTTAGTACCATAGACCTTCAAAGTTCATACCATTAAGTCCCTATACGTGAAGGCGAAAAACTTTACACCGCCAGTTTAAAAAAATACCTTTTGGCGTGACAATGGGGTAGCTTCAACGTGTGATTGATTATATCTTAAAATCTGAGGGTCTTAAAGGAATAGGATGCCTATTTGGATGACATAACCGTTTGTGGAAGGAATCAGCATGAACACGACAATAATCTTCAAACTTTCTTATCCATAGCAAAGAAATAATTATAATATTACTATTACTGTGAAATCCATTAAGCTTCTTGAGTATCTAATTGAAGACAAAATAATAAAACCAGACCCTGAGGACTTGAACCTTTGCTAAAACATCCACTTCCTACTGACACATCCTCATTAAGAAGAGCGGTTGGTATATTTGCTCATTATTCAAAATGGATCCCTTCTTTTTCTGAAAAAATTCACCGACTAGTTTCCTGTAAAATATTCCCTTTGCCCGTACCCGTAATTAAAAGCTTCGAGAGGCTTAAAAGTGATATTGCCAGATCTGCTGATAGGTCCATTGAAGATAGTATTCCATTTGTCGTCAAAACTGATGCATTTGCCCATTCTATTGCTGCTTCTTTAAGCCAAGATGGGAGACCTGTAGCATTTTTCTCCAGAACGTTAAGTCAAAGTAAAAGAGGTCATTCATCCGTCGAAAAAGAAGGGTATGCTATAGTCAAATCCCTCGAAAAGTGGCGTCATTTTTTAATTGGACGTCATTTTCAACTTATGACTGACCAAAAATCTGTTTCGTTTATGTTTAATGCAAGGCATAGCAGCAAAACAAAAAATTAAAAGATTCTTAGATGGCGTTTGGAGCTTTCTTCTTATAGCTACGATATAACATATCGCCCTGGCAGTTACAACACTGTTGGTGACACTTTTTCACGAGTTTGTGGAAGCATCACAGAGAAAAGACTGTACGATTTACATCAAGCATTATGTCATTCTGGGGTCTCGAGAATGATACATTAGATCCGATCTAAAAATATGGCGTTTTCAGTAGAAGATGTGAGGTTAATGACTGCTTCTTGCCCAATCTGTGCTGAAGTAAAGCCAAAGTTTGTTAAACATAATGGAACTGTTATCAAAGCAGCTTCTCCTTTTGAAAGAATAAGTCTCGATTTTAAAGGCCCACTTCCCTCTTTGACACGAAACAGATATATTTTAACTATCATTGACGAATATTCTCGTTTTCCTTTTGCCTATCCTTGCTCCGATATGTCGGCAAATGCAGTAATACTGTGTTTAAATTTGTTCATTCTGATCAAGTATCATCATTTATGTCCTATGAATTAAAATCATTTTTACTCTCTAGAGGGATAGCCTCCATTAGATCTACATATCGCATAATCCTCAAGGAAATGGGTAAACTGAAGGATGGTAAAATTTGGCAAATTATTTCTCTTGCTGTGAAATCAAGAGATCTAAAAATACAACAATGAGAAGAAGTCCTAGAAGTCGGTCTTCATTCAATCCGTTCTCTATTGTGCACCGCTACTAATTATACTCCACATGAATGCATGTTTCTTCATGCAAGAAAATCCACATATGGGACAGCTATTCCATCTTGGCTTACTACTCCGGACAAGAAGATCTTCATGAAAAAGAATGTTCAGAATTCCAAGTACGACCCTGTCCTTGAAGAAGTAGACTTGGTAGAGGCAAACCCCGAGTATGCCTTGGTTCGACAGTCAGATGGTCGAGAAGTAAGCACTTAGCTCTCCGTGGAGATAAAACTCGATTAGAAAAGTGACCTGGAGGAACTCTAGTATTTAAAGCCTCAGACATTTCCGAGCTTCCATTATTTGAACAGGCGGACCCTACTCCACTACCTCAATTACATTCGGATGAAGGACCATCATGCCACCCCAAGGTACTTATTGATTCTGTAGTCAATAATGAGCAAGAGAGTCCGTATCCAAAGCTTAGAGAAGAAAAGGCAGATAAAGTAAATCCTAGTAGATTAAGAAGACCCCCTAGGTACTTAAAAGATTACGTTCAAAAATGAAGCTGGGGAGAATGTAATAGATTCGAAAGTCCCTATATATTTATTTACCTTTATCCCTTATATTGTTCTACCTTATTTAGTATTTTAACATAGTCAATGTCATCTATTATTTGTCAACTTTTATATGCGTATTTCTTGCTAATTAAAGCCTTATATCAAAAGGTCTATAAGTTACTACAGGAAGCAAACATAGGGTAACGGGGCACGTGGTACCTATATTATAAACCAGTTCTAGTATATACCATTTCAAAAAATTAACGGCAGAAATATTATTTTACCATGTAATATGTATTAATTTTTGTCGTTGAATTTAGCCAAGCTCAATCTAAGGAAACATGCTATCGAATTACGCCTGTCACACATATAGGCCATGACGTATGTTTGACACAATATACCACAGACACGTATTAATGGCAACAATTAATTGTTTGACAGTGATTATCGAATGCCCGTGTTGCTGAAATTGTATAATGCAGAATAATTGCGGGTAACATACCTCGAATAACTACATTAATTATTCCATTGTACTTTGTGGTAATATTCGAATCAAGTCGGTGTTGCAAGACGGTCTTGTGTAAATTGTTACTAGTACGGGAGTTAATGTTTGTAGAGTATAAATGGGAGAAGTTACTCGTTGGAAGCATTTCATCAACTTTATTGTAACTTGGGCATAGCGGTAACAAAAACTATATTTTAAAAGATTTTTGGTATATAAATTATTATTTAATGAATATAAGAATACAAATAGATGACTGTTATGCATTTATGTTTATAATTTGGCCGCTAGACATATGAGTATTCGAAATAATATATTACAGATTGAAAATCTCTTAAATTAACTTTTCACAGTACTCGTTAAATTGTTTCCCGATTACAACCGTTTCCAAAGTCGCTACTTCCAGTGTTAATGTTTATGCATTTTTTGGGTAATATTTTGTATTTCTTCTACAATCTAGCCTTAAAGCCAGATTGTATTTATTCTGGATTCAATAACAATTATTTCCCATTTTCGAAATATTTTTTTGACTGTAGTCATTTCGAAAGTGAGTAATTTTTATTATTATTTTTTAAATTATAGCTGTAGGACACATTTTCAGAAAACCTAGCTCAACTTGAAACATAAGAAACCTATTATCGATATATCAAGAAGCAAACATATGGAACGAAAGATTATTGCAACACCTCTTTTTTATTAACCATTTTGTTCAAAGCTGTGATAGAAAATCCATGCAAATTTAATATTAATATATATCATACAAATGATGTTTATGCCTTTTTTGTCAAAATAGTATTGCAGAATGTTAATAAAGCTTTATTTATATATTTCTAGCACATTTTTCCCGTTTATTTTTTTTCTGTATTTACCTCGGCACTTAAATAATGGATTTACTTCTTACTTACTACACCGTATTAAGTTTTTCCCCCTGAATATATTCAATGTGCAAGACATTTTCGAAATGCGATATAGGGCTACTAAGTATAAATCTGGACATCATATACCCCAACACTGATGGAGTAAAAAAATCACATAACACTTTAGGCAACGCGTTGAGCCTGGACGAGTCTCTGGAGAAAAGAAGAGAATGTCTTGAAAAATCCCCAGAGACCAACTGAAAGGAGGCGAAAATAGAAAATATAGCGGGTCGGACTTTAGAGAACTGTTGGTAATTGTTTGGTCGTTTGTTCGTTTGTAGGTCAAGCGAACTCTTAAGATTATCCGCGGAGCAGAGAACAAAAGAAGTAAAAAGTATTTTTTTTTCTATTTTGCCTTTGTTGACGTAACATGGCCACCTTTAACCTTATATAAAGAACATAACGGCCATGATAAGAACGTGACCATCAAATGCTTTTACATTCAGATTGGTTACTTACGTACTTAGAAATAGTAAAATCGTTCGCGAGAATATTTCAGGAAATAGTATATTATTTTATATGGAGGAAAAGTGATACTTTTCATGGCGCGCTCGTGTTTAACAGCTGAACGTAGTGAGGCTGGTAATAGAGAGCAAGCCATGAAAAGTAACTTTTCCTCCAAATAAAATATGCTGTTTTTTCTTCAAATGTCGACAAATTAATGCAAAAACATCTCTTTTTAATAGTAATAACAACTAATTATTATTAAAGATAAGTGGGTTCGCAAGGCGGCTTAGACTGGTGTCGGTGAATATGCACAGGTTGTTGCTATAGTAATGTAACATAAAGCTGTCAGTGGACACTGTCAACAATAATTATTGTTTTAAGATGGCGTCTCCGATTGAGTTTTAATTCCGTATTGATAAGCAGTTAATGAGTAAGTTCGATTAAATAATAATTAATTTGTTCCTAAATTAGTGATTCTTAGAAATGCAGTCACAAATTGAGTGATAAATATAAATTGTAGTTTAATAAATCTTTAGGTGTTGACGCTTATTTTGTTATCTGTTTGTATTGTGTCTATGTTGCTATGACAACACTTTTACCTCCGCCGGCGCAAAAGTGAAAAGTAAAGCTCCGGCGGAGGAAAAACGAAACTTCACGGCCGCCTACACAGTCGAGTAATGACGGATTTACTGACGTTTGAAGAAAAAAATATTTTTTAAGTTTTTTAATCATAAAAATGCAAAATTAACAAATTTGGTACCTACTTGTTTTATAATGTTTTAAGACATGTACGAGAGTACTGGTATGGGTTAGTATATGTTGACCCGTGCGTAAGCAAAATTGTCGTTAAAAGTCCATAGAAAAAAAAGGTGAAGAAATTGAACTTCTTCGAAAAGCATGACAAGGCGCATTTTGCTTCTCTCATGTTCAGTTTCTATTTAGAGGCAATTTTTCAAGAAGTCCTAGAATGCATGGAAGCAGGAATCTTATTAAATGGCGAGCGACTAAACAACTTCAGGAGTGCCGGTGATATAGTCATTTTGCAGGAACTGCTCAAGGATTATAATCTCTTAATGAATAAAGTAGCTGAGATCAGTACATCATAAGAAATGAAAATAAAAACAAGCTACTAAAGTGCATGCAGGGAAAGATGCGACATAGAGAGGTGTGAGAAGAAGAAAAACTTGAAGACATGGTTTCACAGGGACCACAGGACTCTTTAAAGCAGCAGCAAATAAAATCATCATTGCCAGAATGATTGCCGACATGGTAGGCACCAGAAGAAGAAATAACTTTACGATCTGTATTTGCTTAGTATGAAATAATAATTATTTCATACTTACAATACCTACAATTATTGTAGGCAGCTTCTAGTGTCTTCCACCACTTACTAAAGATGGAAGGGCAGCTATATTAGTATGGACAGCACAATATAGAAGATTGGACACATATAGAGATACTACAAATAAATCTGAAATCTGAAATCTGGAAAAAATTATAAGAGATACAAATTGAGCATTATAATTCCATGAGGATGGTTGCTTCTAGGCATGGGTTAGAGATAATCGAATATATGGAAATTGGTGGAGGAAAGTGCATATTAATGAATTCTTTATATAGGTCTAAGTTTGCGATGTTATTCATAGGGCATTGAAGAAATATATGATTAAGATCTTCGATCATATCGTACTCATATAGAGGAATATGTCTGAATTTCAATTATGTATGCCGGAATTCGCCAGTGAAGCAATGCCCCGACTGCATTTATGTGTCTTCCAGCCATATAAGGCAAGTAGGAAAACCACTTCGAAATATCCAACGCAATCGCTCGAGACTTTCCATAGTTCTCAATTACCCTACACCGTATATGAGTGACATAGGTCAACATATCTCTTGTCGATCTCTCTTTGCGAAAGTCGTATTGAGTATCGCTGTTACTATTCTCGAGGTACTTAAGTAGTTGCTGATTTACTATACCTTCATGACTTTGGAGCGCAGTTTGAGGCGCGTGGTTTTCTTGCCTTTTTTGGAACAGATTGCACTCGAGCGACTTTCCAAGAAGATGGGTAAATCCCTTTTCCGTAAGACAGAGAAAAAAAGCCTGGAAAAAACGGGTGTTAGTTCGTTGGCGCAGTTCTTTAACATGGTGGCAGATATTTTGTCCGGTCCTGATGCCTTTTGCCTATGTACTTCTTTAAGGGTTTTATCGCGGTGATGAAACTTGACTTCTGTCATGGTAGTGTTGATGTTCGATATGGTGTGAAGAGCCTTGCCTTGGGGGACGTCTAAGGTAGAGTGCGATGAAAACATTTTGGCGAGCATGTTTGCTTTTTGCTTGGCTGTATTCGCCATGATGCCACGTTCGTTTGTCAAAGGTGGAAGAGGTGTTTTTGTAGAATTATTCCTGGAGCCACTGGGGCATTGCAAAAGTTTATTCCAGATCCTTTGATTGTGTTTGTCCTTAGATTCATCGATCACACGTTTGCATTCGTTACTCGCTTCGACAAAATAATTGCGATTTTCAGCGGTCTGATTTTGCTGCTAGTACTTGTAGGCTTGCTGTTTCATACCTACAGCTTTTTCTTTTGTCGAACCAGGGCATTCCTTTTGACAGTAACTTGATGGAATTTGGAATGTATGCTTCCATTCCTGAGGAGATTACTTGCGTAATTTCATCGCAGCAAACTGACGGGTCGTTATTGCCAAAGCAGACGTCGAGCCAAGAAAAATCTAGGTAGGTCTCCCTTAGATCGTCCCAGTTTGCAGAATTGCAATACCAGATTTTGCGAGGCAATGGTGGATCCTTTTGTAGAGGTGGCAATTGACAAACCGTTGTAATGAGTTTGTGGTCGGAAGTACCTAATGACGAATCAACTGTAATTTTGCACTGGTCAGGATTGGTGGTTGAGCTGATCGCAAATGCTTCAGCTTGTCCACCTTCATTGTCGGTCTTGTTGCGATGTTTGAGCCAGTTGGTGTTGTGGGCATTAAGGTCTTCCAGAACGATTATTTCTAAATTGGGATAATCGACCTGTATTGAGTCAAAAGTGGCAGCTAGTGTTGTAAAACAGCTTTGGTAGGCTCTATCGCTCGAAGGGCGATAGAGACAGCATATAAAAGTTGCTCCCTTGGCGGTGAACTTGAGCCACATGATGTCAAGGTTGTTCGGTTCGAATGTTTCCTCGCGGTGACATGAATGGTCGCTTCGGACAAAATGGCATATTCCGAACTTATGTCTAAATCGGGTGTGTAAGTGGTAACCAGTTGTTATTGTTGTTGTAGCATATACTTGTGTTTCTGTAAGGGGTAGTATGTGTGGTCTATTTGCTTGTAGATGTTGGTGTACCTAATTTGCGTATATATAATTCTTGCTAAACCAATATTTTTATTTTTTTCCAGTGGCGTTGGCAATTTCATTGGAATCTAAATCCATCTCCTTGGATGCGGTCAAAGTTCCGCCAGCATTGGCTAAATTGTCCAAGTCTATATTTTCTTGGTATACCAGCATGCCTTGGGATCCAGACCAGCCTGATGCCATATCGGTTTTATTAGCTACCAGAATTGATCTTCTAGTTCCCCATGTACAGAAATCCGCTTTAGCATGAAATAGCTTAATATTAATTTTTTAAATAGCTCTTTTCGAGTAGCTAAATATAATAATTTTATTGATTCTGTTATTAATGATGGTTTTTATTGCTTCATGAATAGCTATTATTTGCGCCTTGCATAAACAGAAATTATCATTAAATCTGGATCAAAACTTAAATTTTAATTCTGGAATTGTTACTCCAAAACCAACTTTATTCCCTTTTTTTTTAAAGCATCCGTAAAAATACTTATCCACCTTCAGGTTAAACCATGCTCTTATCATTAATTCGACCCTCCGCTTCGTCTTCGGTCGAGCTGACACGCGTTTTGTAGCGGCACCTTTGTCACCATTTTGGGTGAACACGTCGCTATCGTCCAGTGACCGTTGTTTCTCCCCGAGGAAGAATCGGGTGTCCTAGCCAGAAGAAATCCCCATCCATTTCTGTCTCTGCCTGCAAAGATTCAGCCCCCAGCTGCCACTTTACGTGCTCGACACCTTGAAGGGTCAAACATATAGAGTCACAGAGTCAGCATTTCTTTCAGTTCGTTATACGGACTACATACCACAAGAGTTCTTGGCTGCATCAGTATAGAACCACGTGAATTGAGAGGGGTGAAATGGAACAGTAGACTATGACTAAAGTAAAAGGCCCTTAGTTGAGCGGTCCGAACCATATCAAATCAAGTTTCTGGGTAAATGCCGTCCAGCGAAGCTCACACGTAAAGCAGCAGTACCAGCAGCATCACCATCACAGGTACTATAAAATTTTGAAAATCTATTTCATAACAAGAAATATTGGGCGCTTTGTGTAATATGTTACAGAACGGTAGAAATTATTTAACCATCTCTTTTAAATAAGTCCGTAAAGTTTACAACGCCTTTCTTATATAAAATATAAGGGGTACATTTATGCACAATTTCAAATGGCGGAAAACATCTTTAGACCTGTATAACATCTAATGGATGGATGCATATGTTTACCCACCGTCGCGAAAGGGCTTAAATATATAATCTGGCATACATATCCACTATCGGTAATGATTAGAACAAAATTGTTGAAGTTATTTTTTTTTCATTTCGACGCTTTTTGTGTTATGCTGTCTCAACTCTCGAGACAAACTATAGAGGAGATATTAAACGTTATCTCCTTTTATTATCTTTCTTTTAACACCGTCGTTAGGGAAGTCTTCAAGGATCTCTTTTCTGCGAAAAACTCGACCAAAGCAAAAGCAATTTTTAAAGTTTTATCGGATTCTGTGCTTCGTGAGTGGACGTGACTATGAATACAGCACTCGTAGGATGATAAACGCCCAGAAAAGGGTGAACAAAAATTTATAAAGGTAAAGTGATATAGACGTCTAGATTGTCGGCATTTTTACATAGTGGGAATTTAAATATTAAAATGCAACAAGTCAGTTATTTCAAGTTTATGTAGTTCATCTAGTTAATAAATGCATTACTAAGAACAGGGATGTATAAATAAAACCTGTAGAGAGCGCATTATAAATAATAAGTGTTTGTATTTAAAGATTTGTAATCAAATAACAATTAAATGGTTTAATTTTAAAATTTTACTCCTCTCTAAAGGGTGATAATGCAAGGAACTTCGACTAATAAGTAATATCTCCTTTATCACAAATTTATGGGCTGTCGTCGACAACGATGGCGACTCACCGAATAACAACCTTAGCTAAAAATTGGCACCCACCCTAGCTGTACGGCAATGCAAATCAACTAATAAAGATGTGCAATTTTACTCATACACATTTAACCATTATTATCAGATGGCTTGACATAAATTTATTCTCATATTAACTTTAAATCAGCAGCTTGTTCAATACAAAAGATTAAAGAAATTACAAACTCACTCCGACCGAAACCATTCTAGCATTCAAGCGGACAGATTTCTGTAGTTTTGCTGACTACTATTTGTTTTAAAGGTCTTGAACGGAGCTGAAAATATTGAAAGATTGCTGAAATAATGATTCGTCGTCGATTTTAAGTATTTTTCATTGTCAGTGTCCTGAAACGTCCATGGATCACACAAATTACATTTCTTTGAGATGCTCTCAGTTGGAATTGATTCCGAACTTGTTCAAACATGGTCGTTCTATTAAAATAATTGATTTTATTTACAGGGCGTATTTTACTTATACGTTTCAGATAAGAAGATTAATCCCGTGCTCAAGCTAGAAAATAACTTTTTATCGTAATTGTCTATCATTATGATGGATGGCACAAGAGGATCAGTCGATCATTTCAAAGCTATGGACATCTATGTGTAGAATCAAATAGTTTAATAGGCTCAAGAAAGCCAATAAGTCGTAACTCAATTGAAAATAAATATATTTTTGCATCAGGATACGTATAAATCTCCTTCTACCCGTTTGGTAAAAGGAAATGTCCAGAATGTTCAGAAAATATTGTTTTGGATTTAATTTAAATAAGAAATTCAATCGTTGAATTCCGCAGCCTCAGAGATCGCATTGAACCTAATATCATTCAAATATCTCAAAGAGTCCGAAATAATTTAAATTCTATCGTTCCAGTGACGCACTTTTGTTATTAAACATAATTTTTATGCACAAATTATAACTACACTTTTGCTACCCCTTTCATTAGAAAAAGATTTTCTTAGAAGTACAGTTATTTAAGTATTTAAAGGACTAGCAATTGAATTTGCAATGTATATTACAACTTACCTATTAAAATATTTTTCCTGTATTAATAAAACTTCAATGTTTGAAAGAAACATAATTATTAAATTGAAACTTCTTGACGCGCGCTGAGGGTAAAAATTCAAGGTCTTGACCTTGACACACTAATTGATACACGACCTAGCGAGACGAAATCTGTAAGGGTATAAGGCTGTTGCTGTTTAAGCGTAAGAAGTTTCACTTTAAATATGCGCACATAGTGATTTAGGTTACCACATATGTTCCCTTGAATAAAAAAGGGAGAGTAGGTATTGGCTTTCACCCTGTGGTGACCGTCCATATAGTTCAACCCCAAGAAACTTTTTAAAGTAAGACTTCTCAATGCGCTCTGAGGTTAAAAATTCAAGGCCGGGACACACGAGTTGACACATGACTCAGCGAGACGAAAATATACAAAAAAAATATTCGAAATGTTTGGTTTCTTGTAATTCCTTCACACAAGTAATACGATAGCATCTGAGACAATTTTTGACTGAGTCATATTTAGCAAACAAGACTAACATATCCTAGTGTGCACCCTGCTGTTGACCATGAAGTTGGTGTTTTTACATGAATTAATTTTGATTTTGCTGATACAGCAAAGATCTTTTTACTCTTCAGGTTTTTACCATTTCCAGAAAATTCTTTTCTTCTAGTAGTCTCCGATAAAGTTTTGTTATTGGTGTTTCCACAACAGTACCTTTGCTGATTGTTCTGTTTTATGAATTTGAAGAGTTCTTTGTGTTGAAAGCATCTAAAACACATTGGACGATCTACCATTTTGAAAAATTTCAGGCGAACGGACATTTTTCTTAGAGAATTTGGCTTTTTAAATGATTTCCGTTTTTGTTTAAGCTTTTTGTTCCTGGGCATGTACTCTGGCATCGTTTTTTATAGTTATATTTTTAATTATATGCATTTTTCAGAAATTACCTCAGCATCTTTTGTATCCTTTTTTTCTGGTCCTGGCAATCGTCCTCTGAATCGTAATAAGTCGTTTCCTCAGTTGTGTTTTCGATTTTTTCCTTCGGTAGAAAATACAACAAACTCTTCTTTTTTTAATTCGGTTTGGTTTTCTGTATCTTCAGTTTTCCCTCCTGCATTTTCCTCTTAATTATTTTTACCTTAGTTTGCGCGCCCATTTTAACATTGACAATTAATTTCTTTTCACGGTACTGACTAACTTATTTGAACCCTACGGTTTACTAAAGCTTATCACAGAGTGCACTAGGAATTATGCATGTCTTGTTAACATATTTACCAAATTAGACTGGTGTTTGTGATGCTAGTGTGCTTGAGGCAAGTTTGACCGACCATAGGGCTATCTCCGTTAATATTAGATCAAAAGAACTAAAACCACAGGGTCTTAACGCCATTGATATCTATAGGCCCATCACCGATGAGGGACCTTTTGATCTTGTTTTACTGGTTGGAAATAATGGTCCCTGGATAATGGGAACTGCCCTCCACAAAAAAGGTTTGACATTTGTATAAATTCTATTCTAGATGCATGTGATACATGTTTTCCCCCAAAAACATTAAAATTCTCAACAAATGTAAACAGAAACATTGATGGGTTGGTGACTAGTGAGGCCTTGAGGAAAACAATTCGGGAAAGTAAGAGACAAACCAATGATAAGCATATTTCGAATTCAAAAAATAAAAGCAAAGCAGTCTGGGATGTAATAACAAATAGCAACCCACTTAACAAAACCCCCATATCGCGAAGCATTAATGCTGACTTAAAGCCTTTTTTCCAACATGGCCGATAACATCATTAGGGACTTGCCGTTACCAAACAAAAATCCACTAAATCCTCTAAATTTTTGGGTCTGATGCCGCGTGCAGTTTTGAGGATATTAGTTTTAATGAAATATGTGACATTATTAAAAACCTTAAGAACAGTCCTAGTAAGAACTATTTGAATCTAAATGTCAAAATTATCAAGTCTCTGAGATAATTAATAATTTATTCCTTGACTAAAATAATAAACCTGTATATTTCCTCCAACATTTTATCTGACTTTAAGCAAAGCTTGCCAGGGTAGTACCGGTTTATAAAAAAGAAGACACAGAGGCAGCCTCCAACTATAGACCCATTTCAGTTATCCCCCTGTTCGGCCGTATCTTCGAGACAGTTCTCAAAAACCAGATAGATAAATATCTGGAAATCCATCCAATGCTTAGTTCCTCTCAATATGGTTTTCGCAGCAATAAATCTACCACTGCAACCATTAATCACCTTCTAGACCACACTTGTTATTGTTTCGAGGAAAAAAAAGTACGCTCAATCCTCATTCTTCGACCTGGCGAAAGCATTTGATTGTGTGTCTCTTATTCTGTTGACCGGAAAGTTCCAGTAACATAATTTTAGTGCCAATAGTAAACATCTTTTAAAGACCTATTTTTCGAATCGTCCGCATCCTATAATAACAACACATCCAAAATTCAATCAGTAAAGCATGGTGTGCCCCAGGGCTCTGTCTTTGTGCCCCATCTTATTCCTGATAAATATAAAAGACATAAGCGCCTGTAGAACAGAGGACTCCTCTGATATCATTCTATTTGCTGACGATACAACAGCAATTAATAGTGCCAATGATCGGAAGCAACTTACTCATATGGTCAGAGTCTAGAATAAACGACTGGTTTCTTTGTAGCGGACTTAGTATAAATAAAGCTAAAACACAATCACTGAACTTTGCACTTAGACCTGATAATACTAATACTGATTCTTACCCTGGAATTGATTGCCTTTGGCTCCACAAATGATTGAATTTTGTTTGAATTCTTATTATCAAACTAAACACCAGTTACCCAGTAATTAAATATGGCATTATAATTGTCATCTTGTCAAAGTCAGTTTAAAGCCTGACAATCTGCAAGAGCTTTTTACTGTTTTATTGTATTTGCTAACCATTTTCATTTTTAGTTTTTTGCTTTTCTTGAAAACGGTATCCGATTAGATACCGAATCGAAGAAATTAGGTACACATTTCATTAGGGTCACTAAACTTGCACTTGTGCAGTTTACATCTTTGAGCCGGGGCCGAAGTGGCTCTATAAGAATTCAAACAAAATTCAATCATTTGTGGAGCCAAAGGCAATCAATTCCAGGGTAAGAATGAATCCTCCACAACAATATAGAACATATTTACACTAATACTGATCTTGTAAAGTTTTTGGGAGTAGTCTTGGACTCGAAATTAACGTGGGAAAGTCAGGTCAACGATCAGCGGCGGATCTAGGGACGCGTGGACATCAGGGCAAAATATATTTATGGGCCCCTACCCCTGTATATTTTAAAACTAAGCTAAGGCATCGTGGGGCCCTTCTGGACCTTGGGCCCCAGGGCCGCGCACCGAACTGCCCGGTGATATGTCCGCCACTGTCAACGATCTATCAAAGAAACTTAATAGGAGCATTTATATGATGCGTAATTTGAGGGCTTCTGTTTCTCGGGGAGTGCTTTTGAATGCCTACCATGCTTACTTTCATTCTCAGATGGCATATGCCGTGTTACGTTGGGGGCACTCATCTCATGCGGTTAATGTGTTTGGTGCCCAGAGGCGTTGCGTGAGGGTGATGACTGGTATTGGGTACTCTGATTGTTCTAGATATGCTTTCACAGCATGTGGCATACTTACATTCCCCAGTATCTATGCCCTAAACTGTCTGATGCACGTCAAAAGGAATATTAATAACTACCTTCGTAACTGTGACATGCATGCTTACTGTACACGGGGGAGAAACAATCTTACGATATATAGTAGAACCGACAGGGCGAGAGATGGACTAAATCACTCTGGAGTAAACTTTTATAATGCCCTTTCACTACTGATAAAACAATTGGACTTGAAACTTTTTGAACACAAAGTCAATAAACATCTAAAGCGATTTATAGTGAGCAAGAGTTCTTGCTGGGCGACATAGATTTTTGACTTGTTTTTATGGTTAATGAGGCATCCATTGGATTATGATATGTTAATAAAGGAAAAGGGGTCTGAAATGTTCTTTGAATGCATTCATCTAGATTGTATTCTGTATTTTGTAATTATTATATTGTATTGTATGTCTGTTTAACGCTCTTGAATTCGCCTTAATCTTAAGTAAATTTTAAATAAAATTTCAGTGATTTTCTAAATCTTCCAAATCGCAAGAAACGGTGTATCAATATAGTGCGACTAAAATGTTACTTAACTTTAAACATAATTTACTGGTTTGAAGAGTGAGTCTAATGTCGCTCATAAAACTATGGATAGTTAGTATTTTTAGCAAGTAGGTGCTTATAGAAGACTTTCTCTCTATATTCATAAAAGTTCCCGTTTTTCATCTATCCCATTTCGCGACATCCTATATCCCACACTTGCAAAGCCGTGCCTACAAAATTTGATGAAAGCCTTTTGTAAGTAAATCATTGGTGGTGCTATTTCTCCAGATGCTGCAAAGGTCAATATAAGAGTCAAATTAACTTTAGGATGATGTTCTATTTCAAATACAATTTTGACCTCTTTGTGGCTAACACACTTGGGGCACCAGAAAAAAATGTCTTGAACTTTATAGTCTTTACGATGCAAGTAGTGAAAATAATGATCTTTTTATTGCTTGGATTTTCCTTTGATAGTCACCGGTAAAGTTTCTTTCATTGGTGTTTCCACAATACTATCCTTGCTAATCGTTGTGTTTTTTGAATTTGAAAAGTTCTTTGTATTGAGAACATCTGAAAACACAATGGATGAATGGACATTTTTCTCAGCTAAATCTAGATCTTGGCTTTTCAAATAATTATCATTTTCGTTAAAGCTCTTTATTTCTGGACTTGTGCTTGACACCTCTTTATAAATTTAAATTTTTAATTACATTATCTACCAGTATCACCCTAGCATCTTTTGTGCCTTTTTTCATCAAGTACAACAAACTTTTCTTTTCTTAATTCAGTTTCGTTTTCTGTATCTGCAGTTTTTCCTCTTGCATTTTCCTCTTAATTATTTTTACTTTAACATTGAGACTTAATTTCTTTTCTCTTCGTTTTTGCCTGCGTTCTTCCTTCAGTAGTTCCTGCCCCAACTTTGCTTCATCTTATACGACTCTTAGCATTTTGAAGTTAGCACGAAAGACTTCTAGTCTGTATTTTACTATGCTTTTTCAGAGTTTTCGGCCAGGAAAATAGGTTATCAATAGACATGGTAATTTCTTTATATGTTGCAGTCTCTTTAACACAGTACTGTTCTGGAACATCCGTAAAAGAATTCAGTTCTTAGAATGAAGACTCACCAGATGTCGAAACTTTCATAACTTAAGCTTTTTTCTTCCCTTCTAACCTTAATGTGATCTTCAAAGGTATTTTTTTGAAATTTTTGTACTTTGCTTGCTTTGTACAGTGTCAGACCTGACTTAACTGATTGTATAGTATATATATATAGTCCTTGGAACAGTTGCGGTGGTGGACGTACTTTCTTACCATGGTAAAATGGAAGAAAATAGTGCAACCAACATTGCATAAGGGACAAGTGCCTATTTGGTTACGCACTCGTCCCCTCTCAATTTTCATCCGGGTTTGCTCCGGCAGGGAAAACAACTGGGTCAGGAGCCACACAAATATTATTAAAATATGTAAATATTGTAAAGCTAATTCCTAACCAGTAATGCCTATGGTATCCACTTACCCAAAATCTTTATAAGTTCGAATAACAACGTGCAGTATAGACAATATTAAATAAAGCAATTTCTATGCAACTTAAAACTCCTCTAGGCAGATATCGCCGAGTAGATGTCACTACTCGTTTTGAAGTATTAAATATTTTAGAAGCGACTTCCACATTTTCCCCAGAAACGAAGTTGCACCAATTTACCTTATCTCTTTTAATAGGCGAGACGGGTTGACGTGCACACTGCAGTGCGTCACCGAATTCAACAAATGCATTTTTCTTCTGGAATAGTTATAATCTGAATTTTATTCATTAATTCATGCAGTTCTTGTATTTTGGTCGGAAATAGCAATGATGTTTAATAATTATTATTTCCATCATAAGACATAAAACTTAAGCCAGCGTAGAAAGCTAGAAACGGGAAAACCGTGGGGAAAACTTTGCTCATATAATTTATTCAAAGAGTTTAGCTACAGATGTACTATGTACTGCTGAGCTCATTCATATTTCTTTTGTTGTGATATATTACTAGTTGCATTCTCAAGGTAGCGTCGTATTAATAAACGTTACCGAAGAATGCTTATTTAACTAGTTAATCTTAAGCTCAATATTATTTATACTGATTATTTGGCTCCTCTAGCTCACCCCCTATAGTTTCAATTCGTGAAGCCATAAAGTAAGTCTTCTTTGGCTAAACTAAACCATTCGTTTATTTTTAAAAACCGCTTTAATACGTTTCCTCTCAGACAAAAGATTCCATCATCTTAGATATAAAGTTTTAAACTCTCAATTTTTCCGCGAAATATTGTTTGAAGTGGTTTACTTAGATGAGTGGAATTCCTTGTGTTTGAAAACATTCTTTGTTCTTTGCAACGTCGCTTCCTTTATACTTCGTAAATTGAACGTATTGCAGATTCTGCCATAATGGTTGTAATACAGTTACAAACAGAAATTTGTGTGCTTTTGATGTGCTGATATGTTTCACTTGAATCACTTGCATTAGGGGATGTTGAAATATGAATGTTATTTAAATATTCACGAAATGTTAGTTACCTCATTCATTAGTGTTGGCTACATATCGCCGAACATGGAAAATATTATGCAAATTAGTATTTTGAAGTTAATACTTAGCATTTAATGTCATATAAATTCGAGACTGTCTTTTTTATCATATTTGGTTCAGTCAATTTCATACTTTTCGGCCTTATCATTTTCTAGTTGTTTATTGAAGCAGGATTATCAGCAGTAACTTTATTGTTGCGAAGAATAAGAATAAGAACAAGAATATATTTATTTCAAAGACCAATAAAATTTTGGTATAGAAAAAGTCAAATGGTATTGCATACACAGTACACAATACCTAAATGATTGCATGAAATACAAACCAACTTAAAACTATTTATTAAATTTACCATATCCATCACATTATGATAAATTTAACATTAAGAATTCTTCAACACTATAAACACTATGATTTAAAAGTACCTTTTTAACCTCAAGCCTATAAGATTTAATATTATTAATCATTTTAATCGTAGGAGGTAGTTTATTAAAAAGTTTTATTCCCACATAGAGTGGGCTCTATTTTAGACAGTAAATTGACGTGGAAGGCACACGTTGAACAGGTGGTGAATAAGTCAACCGCGATTATGTGGCAACTAAGGAGAACGGTAGGTAGGAAGTGGGGTTTAAAACCTTACATCCTCCAGTGGCTGTACACTGCTGTGGTAAGACCGAGGATTTCCTACGGATCCGTGGTCTGGTGGCCAGCGGTGGCCAGAGCCACTAATGCCCAGAAACTGGCCAGACTGCAAAGGCTGGCTTGTTTGGGTATTACCGGAGCATTGAGAACCACTCCCGGAGCAGCACTGAACATCATCCTGGGGCTGCCGGACCTCCCGATCTGGATTGAGAGAGAGGCAATGGCGGCTCAAAAAAGGATGATCGACAGTGGCCTATGGCGAACGGACTACACAGGGAAAGGCCATACGACTATTGCCTCCAAAATGAGTAAGGATCTACCCATCATTGCGACCAAAGGCAATATTCCAGATGGCAGATTAAGACTGAGAAGCAATTTCCAAGTGGAATTTCCATCAAGGGAAGAGTGGCTGTCAGGCTAGGTACGTACGCCGAGCGGCGCACACGCATGGTACACTGACGGCTCATGGATGGCTAATACACAGTCATCCGGAGCCGGTGTATACCTAGACAACACTAAATCAGGAGAAAACACTTCGCCGAGGAGATATGCCACTGTTTTCCAGGCGGAGGTGTTTGCTATTTTGGAAGTAGCAACCAAGGCGGAAGTAACAGAAGGTGTAGAGAGTATATATATTTACGCGGACAGTCAAGCCGCTCTCAGGGCGATCCAAAGACCCAGGGCAAGCTGTAAGCTAGTTAAGGAATGTAGAGACGCCCTAGACAGATTGGCTGTGCGCAAGGAAGTAAGACTCAGATGGGTTCCAGGGCACAGTGGCATCGAGGGCAACGAACGGGCCGATGAATTGGCAAGACAAGGCTCAATGAGCCACCTCGTCGGTCCAGAACCTGGTCTGGGCTTAAGTAAAAGGCAAATATCTCAGGAACTAAATAACTGGGCCTGGAATAAGACAAAGCACAATTGGAGAGGAAAAGATGCAGACAAGCCAAGGAAATGATTCTAAATCCTGACGGATCCAGAGCAAGGCGACTGCTAAAAAAGAGCCGAGAGGATATCAGGAACTTGGTAGGTATTCTGACTGGGCATGGAAGCCTAAACAGACATCTGCACCTTATCGGCGTGAGGGACAGCCCACTCTGCCTGAACTGCGTGACAGGGGAGGAGTCCTCATACCACTATATAGGAATTTGTGATAGATGGAGTCGCCTAAGGAGGAAGACACTGGGAGCACCAACACTTGCTCGGGAAGATCTAAAAGATCTGGACTGGGAGGACGTCCTCACCTTTATCAAGGTGACGGGCCGTTTCAGTGCGGGCCGTGTGTTGGAAGTAGCCAGGTAGAGGAGGGCGGATCAGGGATGGTGAAAAGGGAGTTATAGGCCTACTTACCGGGCTTCGGCCCCCCCCCACCCTTACTACTACTACTACTACTACTACTAGAGTGGGCTCTGTTCAAACAAAGATAATCTATGTGCAGGCGCGATCAAATTATTCCTGTGAATCGTATTATAATTATGGAAAGTCGCGTTCGAAACAAACTTGTGTAGATTCAGTTTCACAGAAATAAGCAATTCCATTATGTAAATACTTGTCAAAGTGAGTATCTGTACGCTTGTAAATAAATCACGACAAGAATGTCCCTGACTCACCCCTATCATACTTCTAATTGCACGCTTTTGCAGTCTAAAGACCCTCAGAAATTCGCTTGATGCTCCCCAGAATACAATACCATATCTAATTCTTGAGCAAAACCGAGCATAATAATATGCTATACATCGAAGTCTACCAATTGCATAGCACATAGAGGATAGTCTGCTACACACTTCATTAACATGAATTTTCCAATTAAGTGCATTGTCCAATTTCAAGCCCAGAACCTTAGTGTGCTCCACCTGTGCAATGGTGCGACTATCTGATCTAATTAAAAAAACTTTCATTCATGTGGGAATTCCTAGGGGTAAACTGTATGAAAACTGTTTTGGTGGTATTTAAACAAAGCCTATTGTGATTAAACCAAGAGCGAAATGTATCTAACATACGCTGCAGTTTGCTCACTGAACCAGCAGTTGAGGACTCATAACATAACCAAGAATTGTCGTCAGCAAACATGGTAAGATCTTCTATGTGATCCACAGTAGATGGCAGATCATTGGCGAATATCAGAAATAACAAGGATGGAACCTTATGGAACCCCAAGATGCAAAGCCATGGCATCAGATTGAAAACCATTGATGTCAACAATCTGAGATCTAAAAGAAAGATAGTATTTCACCCATTGTAGGCCTTTACCTCTTAAACCATAACTCTCAAGTTTGTCAATCAGCAGCTGATGGTCTACCAAGTCAAATGCCCTGCTAAGATCCATGAAGAGTCCCAAACATTTATCGTTTTTATCTAGATGGTTATAGAGTTCGCCCAAAAACTGCAACATAGCCGACTGTGTACTCCTACCTGAACGAAATACATGCCGACAAGTTGTAAATAAACGGAATGAGTTAAAAAAAGCTGAAATTTGATTAAAAACAATTCGCTCAAGTACCTCAGACACTGCACTTAACAGGGATATCGTACGATAATTATCTACACTTTTTTGTCACCTTTTTTGAATAAGGGAATAACTCGGGCTGATTTAAATATAGTGGGAAAGGTGGCTTTTTCGAGTGAATAATTAATAAGGTAGCATTATGGTTTGATAATATAGGTGATAATTATTTTAATAAAATTAACTGAAACGCCATCCAATCACCATGCATTCGATTTTTTTAGGCCAAGAACAACCTCATCGACATCTGACTCCACGGTTGGAATAAAGCACATGCTATTTATATGATAGGGCAAGTCAATTATTAACTAATGCCTGTGGAGCTTCTGTAAAGAATCTGTTGAATTCATTTGCAGTTTTGCTGTCTCTAGTTTCTGAATTCCTGACACAAATACTGTCAACCAAGTTAGAATTCAATTTGGAGTTACCCAGGGCATCCCCAACAATTCTCCACACTGTTTTACTTTAGTTTGTTGATTAATTGTATAAATTATCATTGTGCATTTTTTTAGCAGCTTGAATTACTTTTTTGTAAATATTTTTGTATTTCTTGCAATATTCTTTATCATGAAGATTACCAGATGCTAGACTCTGCCTATATAGTTATTTAAGCCTTTTTGAAGAAGTACGGTTACCCAGAGTCACCCATTTGTTCCTATGTGGCTGATTGTTAACTTTTTTTAGAGGAAATGACAAATTTATATAATGCGGCAAAGTAGACATAAATATCTCAAATGCAGAATCGACACTGCTGGCCTCATAGACTGACAGCCAAGTTTCCCTGTTGATGTGAAAAAAGAAGGCATTAAAGTTTTCATTATTAAAAATTCTTTTACACTCGTACTTATATATACATTTCCTATTATCAACTGCTTGAATAAATATTCTCTGCTGAGAGTGATCCGACAATCCATTAAAGTCAATCTTACTATCTATACTGTACAGGTTAGCGAGGTTTGCGCATATATAATCAATGGCTTTAGGTGTTGTATTATGTTGCTTACGAGTGGGACCATTTACATGAAACTTTAAATTGTGTGATTTAAATAAGTCAAATAAATGTTTGCTATGAATATTATTAATATCAAGGAAATCAATATTAAAGTCTCCACTTATGATATATTTATCGTGACTTTTTTTAGAAATATTTGCTTCAATAAACCTAAACATGACATCCATGAACATCAGATCACTGACAGCCGATGGAGATCTGTAAATACAAAATATCTTTAAAACAGTGTTATTTTTAAATATGATTTCTGCACCACATACTTCAAATAGAAACTCAGTAGATACAACATGTTTAATGGACAAATTGTTAGCAGACTTGCAAAAATTATCTCTACAAAATATTGCTACACCACCTTTATGTCCATTAGTTCTACAAAAACTACTTGTGAGTTGATATCCACCAATGATAACATTACTAAAATTATTTTCAATGAAGTTTTCTGACAAACAAACAATATCTACCTTATTGGTGGATAGATCCACCTCTAATAAATCTAAAGTACTCCTTAGTCTCTGAATATTTTGGTGACAAATTGTGACAGTTCCCTTTGGTCTTATAGGCTGCTCTACTGTATCGCTTCCGGTTTCTGATAATTGCTATGCTTCGTAATTAATAGTAAAGCGGTTTTGCTCAGCATGTTTTAAAAACATAAGACATTTTGTAAAATAAGCTATATGACCTATGTTAAAATCGGTTTGGTGATTAT
The DNA here is from genome assembly GCA_016904865.1 of Pissodes strobi. Taxonomy (NCBI): domain Eukaryota; kingdom Metazoa; phylum Arthropoda; class Insecta; order Coleoptera; family Curculionidae; genus Pissodes; species Pissodes strobi. The sequence continues at coordinate 77,888 of MU184740.1, forward strand.
CATTAGACAACTTACAGTTAATACAGCTTTTGCTTTTGCGGTATTAGGACAATCTTTGCTGCCATGGTTAGGACCTGCACATGTTCTACAGAAAACCCCGTTAGGACAATCACATGCCAGATGTTTATAACCGGAGCACTTAAAGCAACGGGTAATTCTTATGTATTCATATACTGGACACATAGTAAAATCAATTGATACTTTTTTAAATGACAAAGCATTTCTAAGAGTAGAAGCATCACACTCCAGTATGGCCATATTATTGTTAATTACCCTTTTGTATACCACTACTTTCAGTGATGAGTTTGAGTTAAAAATACGTTTGTTCTGTTTTGTGATTGCATTAATTAACTGATCCTTAGTCATCGCCAATGAAATCGAAGTAATCTTTATACGAGGGTTGTTCTTTTCAGGAATTTTTGCTTCATAGTCCTCACCTGCTAACTGATCGCTCAATACTTTCTTAACTTCAACCGCATCTTCCTGACCGCCGCATCTTATAATTATTGCACCATCTCGGCCCCTTTTTAGTCCCTGATTGTTTACTTCCATTGATGTTGGATCAATCTTTTGTTTTATAATGTTAAGATGAACGTCGTAATTCTTGTGTTTGTTTTTTAAGTGACATTTTTTAATTTTATGGACAAAGTTACATCGAATTGATATTTTCGTTTTCTCCAAATGTACTGAGAAAGTAAAAAATAAGTCCCTGTTCACTCCTCGTTGCTTTGGCGGATCCTGTATTTTGTCACTATCAACAATGATGATTACTTCCTTTTTATTTGACACCTCAGTGGGCGTACTTCAATTTTATGTATCACAATCGATGTTGGTTAGTGTCGATACTGAGTCCATTTCTATTAAAACCTTGGGAATTAGTGGTCCATATCATCGTCCACGCTATCATCTGTGGCCAGCTTCTGACCATTTTGACTTGTAGGCAGTGTTGCCTTTTGTTTTGCTGTTATACTAGGATTTGGATTATTTGGGCCGTGTACCTTGTTTGAATGTATACATTTTCTTCCGATTTCCTAAATCTTTTGTTTAGGGTATTGTAATTATTCTCTTCCAGATAGAGCACGTCTGATTTGTTTCCTGGCACATTCTTCTTAATTCTATTGTTTTTTCCTTCGGATCGCTTTAATTTTGACGGTTATATTATATTTCCTCATGGGGCATATGCTTACATACAACCGTCTTGGCTTCAGTAGCCTATTGCAAACACGCTAGCTGGAGGATAATACAATTTACACATTTAGAACTATTTTCTGCTTTTTTATCACAAAGGAAACAAAAATGTTCCTATTTTTTCTAGATTTGTTTTTGGGCACCACCACTACTTACCATGTCCTTATTTGATTAATGTAGGCAAGAGGGTACGTATCGATATGTATATGGAAAGTAAAATGCATGACAGCGCAAGAGAATAACTTACATTTGGCTTTTTATTATTATCTCATTAAATAAACGTGTTAGCGGTAAAAAAATGGCAAGTAATGTGATCTTCCCTGAACTGATATTGTAAGCTACCAACATACATAAACTTCTAAGTAAATATCACCCTGCCCTAAGTTTGAACGTGAACTTGAACTTGGAAATAATTAAAAACAAATTATAAACAACGCAAGCAGTCGACGCGAGCGATTGTAAACCTTAAACGTGCAACGATCAGCACATTTTATTATATAAATACGTTAGCGAACCATCAATTCGGCAGATTTTGTGTATCACCTAAACCAGTTCCCTGTAGACCACATGTTTGTGGGGTCCTACCTAACCTTATTCCCTACCCAAACCTGATTTTTGCAGTGCACAATGCACATGTTCGTGGATTCAGGGATTATCTACGATAAGTTTGTCAAAGTTCTGGGAAAGATAATTTTCAAAGTAAATTCTGCCAAGTAATGCAAGTGCAGTGTAAACTCTGAGTGTACTTAATACACAGCCAAACAACTCTTGAGAAAACTATATTTATAAAACAGTGACTAAAGACCTAGAAACAATTCAAAAATATACCTCAATCGAGAGAACATGCGCAATATAAACTCATTTAGTTTATGACCAATAGGCATTGTTAAGGTTTTCTCATTAGGTCTTTGACCAATAGACCTTGCTACTGTTTTTAACTAAAGTGCTTTCCTTATCGTCTCTTCTCACCTGACGTAAATCAATCCCGTATCTGAACTATAATTCCTATACGCCAAACAAGGCGTCACGTCACGGCATACAGGTCGTAACAGTAAAAGACCTACACATATTCTATACGTGACAATATATTACATACTTAAAATTTAATAAGTCAAAGCCTTGAGCTATAAAACATTAAACTATTCAAAACAATTTCTTTGAATGTCTGTTGGGACTTACAAGAATATTTCGCTAAACACCACTGACGTATTACAAAAAATACTGGCATTAAATAATAAATTTCCAGCGTGTTCAAGAGAAGTTTTCCATTGTTTGGGACCTGAGACGAAAAACGTGTTAAAATTCGTTTGTTCCAGGCCATTCTCTTTTCTATACAACGCTTCCTTTGTATTTCGGAAATCGAATCAAGCGCAGCTTATGTCAGAGTTAGAGATCTCAAAAAGCTTAGTTTGTCTGCTATGAATGGAGCTAAACCATACATTATATATCTCGACTTTTATTATGGATTGAACCGCTTATATCTACACCTTTCAACGTAAATTGATGGTATTGGCTGAATGAAATAATCTATCATGTAAAGTGGTATTCACAAAAAATTTTTCCCATTCTATACCTATAGAAATAGACCCTTTTCTAATGCCACGGCTGCGGTATTTGGACTATTTCAAAATAATGACCCACAACCACTGGTTATCTTGTACTGGATCCGGCAATAAAATTAAATAGTTTTCAAAAGGTTACCATGGATTGGCAATTATATCAATTATGATATAATTGATTTTATTTCTTGAAAGTTTTTGATTACAATGGAATATTAGGCGGTCAATCAACGGGTATTTGCTGTAAAAAGTGTATCCTGACTCACGTCATCGTACAAACTTTTTCATGTAAATTACCACACCATTATTCAATTTGGCGCGGAGATGCTGAAAAAATTGAGACAAAGAATAGATCAAGATAAAGCCTGGTTTTAATAGGACGGCGCATGATCCCAAAACGCCGAAATTGGCGGTTTGGCAATATCGGGTGGTAAAATGTATTCGTTTTTTTGTGCCCCTCAAACTTAATTTTACTGGGCTGGGCTTTTGCCAAGTTTAACTCATCAATATTTTTGAGCTTTTCATCTTTAATGGACGTATTTTGAAATTTTTTGATAAATAACTAGGACAACTTAAAAAAATTGATGGTATGCAGTCTTCTTTAAGCAGTGGTTTTAATAAATCTTTTCTAAGAAACTTACCAGAATTTGAATCTTGAATAGTTGCACATTTTATTACACTACCTTCATGAAAGTGGGCTTCACGTACCTTCGTGTTGTTTGTGGGCTCAAAGTTATCTCTATCAGTATTGTCGCAAATTTTCGTCCTTTGGAAAACCGAAAACGTGCACTTTAGTATCACACTAAGTATCAGTTACTACAAAACTAGCCCAAACCGAGAGAAAAACATGCAATTAAATACGAACAATAACTTATATCTGCGTTGTAAACAAATCGGCCAACCAGCATAAAAGGAACAGGTCTTAAAGTCAGAAATATATGGTTTAACGTATTT
>MU184740.1:91588-134255 GCA_016904865.1 Pissodes strobi
TACCTAGATATATTGGGCTAACGTACACGTCGTTGTGGAATATTTAATAAGAGGCAGGTAAGGTATAAAAATATTTAATTAATAATTACGGATAACATAATTTGTCGATATACGATAGCCGTTTACTTCTTGAAATACTAGTTTTTGCTTTATGCAAATCTGCGTTAATCAGAAAGTTGCAAAGAAGTTGCCACCAGCTTAGTTTTATTTAATGAGATCATCAATACCTTAATATCTCGCTAGACACAGAAAAAACTGTGCTGAACAAGGCAAAACATGTTTTCACTTCAAAAAATTTTATTGGTGAAAGTAAGTAAAATATTTTTCTGAATGCTTATACTCTTACTATTTATTCTGATATAAATAAATTAGTTTTAAATAGGATATATATTAGATTCATGTAAGCAGATAAATCACATTTGGGGTAGAAAATTGCGCATTCCTGAAAGCTTGACCATATATCTACCTTACCTATTATGTTTTTGATGTTTACCTTTAAACTTCTATATATTCGCCTAGGCAAGCTCGTTATATATTTTAATCTTTACTAAAGGAAGGCTCCTCTTTTTGGAAAGTTTATAAAGCTAGGCGTCTTATAATAACATCAAAGAAGCAGTAAAAGCAAATTAGCTTTAAGCTTTGTAGAAACTATTAGCCAAGTTATATAGTATTTTAAAGGATGCCCATTATAATTAGGACTTCAAATGTCAGTTTTATTATAGATAATAAACTAGAATGATGAACAGAATGATGTAATTTTTCTTCCATAGAAACGCGAAACCCACATTTAATTATAATGGGATACTAGTCCCGAACTAATGGTGAGAATCCGCAACTGTTTTACCGCTTAGATTTTCTGTTGTTTTATTAACATAAAATATGGCAATTGAAATGTTTGAAAGAATCGAAGGATTGGCAGCCGTTAGGTTATTAAGTGGCCAGCTCGATTTTCTGATTTAACGTCACATAATTTCTTCACCTGGCTTTACCTAAAAAAATGTGTACTCCGCAATTAATCTGACATAGCAAACTACCAGATTGTAGATGTGCTCAGCACCTCTTCAAATATTTACTTCAAAAGATTTTTTAAAGTATCAATAAAACTGCAGATATCCTAGCTTTGAAGTGTCTCAGCCTTTCTTAAAGCCATTTACTTCTGACAGATTTCAGTAAAAATGACAATATTTTTACCTGAGATTTTCACGACAAAATTCCTATCGATTCTATCCTAGCCATAAACATTTCGGAAAGATTGACATGGCATCAAATGAACTGTATGGTTCCAAGAAAGATGCTAAGCTTTATAAAAAGCTTAAGTCACTTTGGCTTGTTATAGAGTAGGGTCAAGCATAAAAGATCTGCCTGGGTCGAGCTGCAGAAAGATTACCAAACGACCCCTAACATTCTACATCTACATCTGTACAGGGTGTCGGCATTAAATTCTCAAATTTAGCACGGTGATTTAGAGAACAATAGGTAACTTTTTGTATATTTTACCGGAAATATCCGAATTCGGGAATAACTAGTTCCGACTAGGCTTAGGCTAGATCCGAAGTTAATATCTAGTAGGTAAACCCAGATTTTGCAAAATCCATTTTGTTTAAAAATATTGAGGGACTATGATTCCCATTTGCTTATTAAGAATATATGCCAAAATAACGAATTATAATCTGTAATAGCTCAAAATAAAGAAATAAATAGAAAACATATTGATCTTGGCTTGAGTTTCGATAAAAATCTGGCAAAATCGAAAAACAATATATTTATCTTAGGATTATTTTTACCATACCCTTTAGCAAATTTATCTGAAACACTTGATGATCTTTAGTGTGAAGAAGTATCATAATATTTTAATTATAAATAATAGTTTAAAGTCTAAACGCAGTTTCTTCATATTGCTACAGCAAAACTGTTGATTGCAGTTATTCTGTGCTCTTTCAGGTTGCGTAGCTCAGATAGGTAGTTGGGAGAGATGGATAGAAACATTGAGGAGATTAAGCAAGTTAAGAAATAGCTACCTAGATGCCGTAGTGCGGTACTCTTTAATTTTAAATATTCGACCTCATTTTGCACAATTTTCATCAGATTTAATTGTCATATTTTTCCTGACATGTTACTTATCGAATGACCAAAGTTTACGCCGGCATATAGGAACATGTTTTAGAATTATGTAAACATCATATCTAGTGAGCTGAAAGGTTGCTGCCTGCACCAGCAAAGTAAACTTCACTTCTTGATAAGCATTTTCCATGGTCCATACTAAAATCATTTTTGATGTCGTTAATAACGTAATATTTCTAACACGTTGTAATCTTTTAAAATATATTTCATGTATTAGGTTGATGCGTAAGTCCGTAGCGGTTTCGGTTCCTCGGGGCAAGAGTGCCTTAGAATGAAAGGTATATTATGTTATTTGTCAATGCCATTTTAGTGTTACAGTTTTGTGCTCTTAAAAACGCCATAAATTGTTTGAATTTAAGAAACGTAGTTTTAATGATCAGTTAAAGAAAATAGAGTGCCAGGTAGGAAAAATTAACATTTCCAACATATTCCTTTGTATGAGTTTAACCGTGAAAAAAAGTGTCGGAGGCCGTTAGAATCATTTGCGAAGTGTACGGGAAGACCGCTATCCTTCCAGAGGTGGTATTTTTGACATGAATGACTCTCCATGGTCAGGGAGCCTTCCGATTTTAACGAACCTCATTTAAACGCTTTAAATTATGACGATCCCTGTCAGTCAACTAAGGAATTAGCTGTTTTGATAATTTGTGACCAATCAACGATCGTACGGCATCTGCATTTTATGGGAAAGGTACAAAAAGTTGGTGAATGGGCATCGTAGGCGTTGAGCGACAACAGCAAAAATCAGAGAGTAAACATTTGTGTTTCTTTCCTTGAGCGAACTGCATAATGCTTACCCGCATACTGCTAGTATTAAGAAAGCGGCTATCCAAGAACTGAGTTGAAAAGTTGTTCCACATTCACCTTATTCTTCTGACATTTCTCCATCAGATTTTTGCTCTTTCCAGTCTTTATCTAACAACATGCGAGGTAACTCCTTAGATAACGAAGCTGATTTCAGAATTGGCAAGATGAATTTTTCAACTCTAAACCACCCACTTTTTTCAGGCGTGTAATAGAAAAATTGCCAGAACGTTGGTAAACAATTGTAAACAATGGAGGACAATATCTTGTTTGGTAGTTTTTGGGTTTGGTTTATCTAAATTCAATAAATTTAGATTTTCAAAAAACGCTACGGACTTATGCATCAACCTAATATTTTCCAACTTAATTTGAGCTAACCTTAAGCTTCTTGTCCTTGGCTCAACGAGCAGAAACAAATTCTAAATGACTCTTGAGATTACCACTACAAAGATTGTTCGTTATTTATTTTTATTATAAAGGTAAAATAAGGCGGCAAGCCTTAGATGAAGCACATTATAAAAATAAGCAAATAATCAACTCCATGAAGCTATTATATTTTTGTTGATAATTCGCTTACATGCGCACGGACAAAGACAGACTGGTCCGTCATCGTCATCAGCACACTATATGAGTGGTGTGTGTCAGATACTGCCGTCAATCAGCAGCGAATGTGTTATTTAAAAATAACCTTATTTTAGATCAGTGACTATTAACAGAAAAATAAAATATACCGACAATATTTAAACCGAAGATCACAAAATATAATTCTAAAAATTACGACTCTATCGAAATAGCAAGACACCGAAGTGCAGTACTCTTCAATCTTAAATATTCGAGAACTTTACATTTTAGAAAATTCTCCTCCCATATCACTTTCATATTTTCCTTGAAATGTTACTTAGTGACTGACCAAAGTGCGTATGAACACATTTTAGAATTATGTAAACCCCACATTTTGAGGAGCTACAAAATTGCTGTCTACACCAGCAAACATTCAATTCTTGAAAAGCATTTTTCATGGTCCATGCTATAATAATTTTTGATGTTAATAAGAAAATGTATCTAGCACGTTGTAATATTTAAAATATATTTTATGTACTTTCCAACTAAGCTAACGTTAAGCTTATTGTCTTTGGCTCAATAAGCAGAAACAAATTCTAAGTGACTCTTGAAGTTACCACGAAAATATTATTGATTTTTATATTATAAAGGCAAAATAAGGCGACAAGCGTTAGGTGAAGCACATTATCAGTTAAATTGACACTTAGCTCTTACTAAGTTCAGCTTCTGGTATAAAAATAAATAAATATTTATTTTCATAACGCTATTATGTTTTTTGTTGTTGTTTATTAAACTTAATCAATAGGTTTGCTTCATTTAGGCCGAGGTCCGAGAATGACTCATGAAAGCACTAGCACTAAGGAATCTAAAATGCCTAAAAGTATTCCACACAATATATTATTTGGTTTAGCATAATCAAGTCAGATTAAGATTGTACAGATATTAAACGTTCAGTTGATGTTTCTCTTATTTAGAAAACTTCTAGAAAATATTATTTTCGAATCGGATTTCTCATGGGACCCATTTATTTTATAACTGGTCGAGGAATAAAAGTTCTATTTAGATTAGACTTATCGTTCTGCATGAAATTGCCTCTTAATATTTTGAATAGAGTTTTAATTTTGAACACAGTCCTATTATACGAAGCTTTTAAGTTTCATATTAATGTGTTAAATTTTAATCAGCTTAACTACGATTTTGATTGTGTATATCAATTAAAGTAGCTAAAATTATACTAATATATATGTAATATAATTAAGTACCAAAATAAAACACAGTATTATTAGTAATAAAATGTATAGAATTTTTGCCTGTCCAGGAAATATGTAGAATATATAAACGCTCCACGGGTTAACTAAATGTCGGGTTAGTGGGAGTCAGAGGGTAAAGGGTTAAGGTATTTTATATTATCGGGTGTCGGAGGGATATCGTCTGCTTATGAGAGACATTGTTACATATTTCTCCACCTCAGTTTTATTGAGAATTTTTGAATAAAGCTGCTTCGGCTCTGGTCCCAGGGTGTAAATTACGCAAGTGCCAATTTAGTAACCCTCAAAAGCTTAAAACCCGAAAAGAACTGCTCGATATTTCGAGGAACAAATTTGTTCCTTTTGTCAAGAACAGGGAGTCTATGAATTAAAGTGGCTAGCAAATGCAGTAAAAAGCTCGTGCGCTTTTCAAGTTTTGAATTTGAAATTGACAAAGTCAAATTCACTAAATTAACACTTATGCAATCTACAACTTGGAACCAGAGCCGAAACATTACGTCTGCCACTGAGCTAATAAGTTTATTGACAATTTGAAAAAAATCTTCGAATATCTCAGCTAGTAAAAAATGTTTATTCAATTTTTTTTGCGTGGGCACTTTTCAGTGCTAGCATTTACTTTTTCCTCATGAAAATATGTTTTATGTTTTTTGGAAAAATATTCGTCTTCTAATTGTTTTGCATTCCATTTAAATTTATTATTAAAGTCATCCCTTCGTAATTTTTCTAAATCCTATATTGTGGAACGGGTCTCCAAAAATTGAACATCTAACGTTATAAATGTTATTAAATAGAGTATTGCGATTTTTTACTTTTACTGGTCTATTTCTGTTATCGATACTCTCGCTACCATACTTCCGAAGTACCAACCTGCTCGACAGGTATATTTGTTTAGAGCACCACTTGACAGAGGTGGTATATATTCTTTTGAGAAAATTGATAGCTCTTCTCGCCTGACCACTCAAAGCGAGCAGGCCGCTTTCCGTATCGGAATTTATCGTTGCTATTTTTGGTCTTACTACCGCCTGATTGTGTCTTTGCAGTATTCAGCAAATTAAGTAGAATGTATATTTTCTAAAATTATTGGCCATATCGCCTATAAACGTTGTGTGATGAACTAGTGTGGAAACCCTTTTTTGTAAAAGGTATGTTCGTCACAAATGTTTCTATTTAAAATGGCTAAGGCTATTTATCATTTACCTAGGGTCCGGCTGTGGGACAGAATTCCTTCTTAGCGATAGAACTCCTTCTGTGATGTATAATTTCACGCTGACCTAGCTAATCCCGCCGTCAGTTAGCCGTACCGAGGATTCTTTTGTCAGGGTGACGCAACCACATCGTGGAGACGTACTAACGTACTACGTAGGAAGCGCCAGTGACTACAACTCGACCAGAATCAAGTAAAATCGATTTTAATTTATTTAAGTGCCTTAATCACCGTATATTTCTTGTCGCTATATATCCTTTTGATTGATAGATTTGTAGCAAGACGACTGTAGATAGTTTGCCTTAATTAGCGTATATGGCTTACCGGTATATATCATTTTAATTAATGAATATATAATCAAATGATTGTAGGTCATTTGCCTTAATTATTGTATCTTTCTTACCGTGATGTATCATTTTAATTAATGATTATATCAGGCGACTGTAGGTGGTTTGCCTAAATTACCGTGTATTTCTTACCGTTATGTATCATTTTAAATAATGAATATATAATCAAATGACTGTCGGTAATTTGCCTTAATTATTATATATAGCTTATCGTTATATATCAATTTAAATACTGAATCCATAATTAAACAACTGTGCGAAGTTTGACGCCTATCGTTTATATTCTCGTTAATTCTTGTTGCATTTATTGATCTAGCTATCTTGCTTATTGAGCTTATCTTTAAATTAATTTTATCTTTACTAGAGAATTCATTCGGCTAGTGTTCGAATAGCTAATTGAGTTATTTTTTACTGTATTTTGGGTGTAAAGGTCATAGCAGTAATCGACTAGAGCTCAATTTGTTTACCTATATATATTTAACGGCTGTGTACATATTGACCTCACTGGTTATTTTTTTGTTTAGTATTATTGAGGACTGTTTATTGGTCTACTGATATTGTCGCTGCCACGGCATTGATTTAGGTTAAGATTGGTTAGGCTATACTATACAATAAGATTTGGGCAATATTAAGGTTATAAGGCATAGTTTAACAAGTAGTTCCATACATGTTCTTTGATTCTTGGCGGTAGACCTTTTATGTGACTTGCGCCACGACACATAAAAATATATATCCTAAATGAGGCTATTACTGATTTGTTCGTTCATTTACATTCCACATAAAAATACTCAAAAATTCTCCATACATTTTCCAACTCACCAAGCAAATATTATTTAATTGCCATTTTCTCTGACTTACCGACTAAGCAAAACTTTAGAAATTTACTTTCGAAGGCTAAGCTATAATATAAGTTAATTGCGGTTGTTGTCTGATTTTTTTCCATAAAGATATTCTAAGGAGGCAACAGCAGCAACTTTTAATCGATTATATTCAATTAGGAAAGCACCTAGTATCTGATTCTAAAGAAACTTTTCCAAATTTGCGGAAAGCATTTGAAAGTTCTTAGCTTCTACATTAATTAATAGCTATGGCAGAAAGTCATAATATTGCTTGTAATTCTAGCTTTGGCTACCGATAAAATGGGATTTTTAGAAGAAGTTATTTTTTCTCAAAAGAGTCAGGAAAAATTTACTTTAAAATAAATGACATATTTACAGAAAAAAAAATTTAAGAAGCGATGGCAAGAATAAATTACTTCGAAGCTGATATTGAAAAAACACCGGATGCAACAACGATAATGTTTGTCCTGCGTTCATCAAGTTTTGGATTTGCTGTGAAGAGAAGAACGTAACGAGTTTGTTTAATAATTATTTTATATACATTTTTCTACTTAATGCTTCGAGTTAGTAAAAATGAGGAAGCCTGTGAATTTAGGAAAGCCACTGCATTTTTAGAAATAAAATTTACCGACTACGAAGCAAAGCTTGAGTCTTCTGAGAAAATATAGAACGCTTTATGGAAAAAGTAGATGAGAAGAATTATTTATTAGCAAAGCTTGTTTTGGTCATGCATGCATAGGGAAGAATTGATATATCTGAAGATGAAATACATTGTAGACTCATTTTTTATTCTGACTACGAAAATAGGCCTCCATCGGTGATATGAATTTTTTTCCATACTTTTCGAAAATACGTCCAATATCTTCTATTACATACGACTCATCAACGATGTTTCCTCATCTACAAAAATTTTATATATTTTGCTGAAATACATAGAAAAATTATTGAGAGTTTATGCTATCAATTACTAGGGAATATATAAATAGTTGTTTTTGGATGTATTCAGCCGCAGAGGGGCTGATAATAATGCCTAGCGACACGAAGGTTGGCCCTTTAATAACGCTGGCGAAGAATATATTTAAAACCCTTCCGAGCTCAAAAATTAAATTTCTACGGGAATTCTAGAAGAAAAAATAAAAACAGCAGGATTTGCTGAACCAGCTGATGGTAATTTAGCCACTACAATATCCATTGTGATTAGCGAAGAAGAAAAAAAATTCTATTTTGAATAATTTAGTAATTCAAATATTTTCGTTGATAATATTTATAACATATAAAATTGTTTTTATTTCAAAGAACTTAAAGTACTTTTTCTACTGCCACTACTATATCCCCGTTGCTATTTAAAACCATTCAATTGAATATTTCAAACCATTATAATTTTTCAATATTTTTCCATACAATGCAGTCTACGATCCCCTCGGCATTTCCTATCTCTAAAGTAAATAAGGCTTTGTAACAAGGAAATGTTTATAAAAGGTAAAAGTTTAACAGAATACTAAACTAGCTGTATCATATATTAAAAGTTTCCCATGGCTAAATCTCTTTAGGGAGCTATCTATTGCTGTCGTCAGCATTATTTATTCTTGTAAAAATAGTGTAACTTTCTAGACTTCCTAAGTTTTCAGTGAGAAACGGGAGCACACGTTTTACTTTATTGAAAATAGTTAGAAAAGCGAATGAAGTAAAAGCTTTAAAAACAATGACGACATTTATTGAGAGAATAGTTATTGAGAAAACAATAACAATGTCGATTGGTCAGAAACTTAATGAACTTACACTATACCCGATTGCTAAGGTGCGCATGTCCTTTCCATTATGGTATATTTTTTGCAATGTTTATAAGTTTGGCCACTGTTTTATAATATAGTTTTCTGAAAAATTTTGTTGTGCTTTATTTATGGCCAGCATTGGCATATGTACAGGGTTATCCAACCAGGACTAGACAAGGCGATTTTTTGACTTTCCCTGTAATTTTATAAAAAAAACTGAAATAGCCATCTTATGTAATTTTCTCCCGCGAATTCGGATATGTTCAGCAAAAAACAATTGAACATCAAATAAAAGTGCTAGGGGTCACTTTGATATATTTGTTAAATAGAACACCCTGTATATTACTACATTTTTGGACTCTCTAGAAAAATCTAAACACATTTTGTGTGTAATATCCTACACCTATCTTTAGCTGTTTACCAAATATTGACAGTTGAAAGTCGGACATTTTGACACTTTGACAGGTTCTAAAATCTAAACCGCACGAGATCAAAGAAAACGGTTTGCACATTCCTATCTTGGGTTTTCATAAGCTATCGAATGATAGTAACTTTGAATTTAACCGCATGTTTAAAAGCTCCGGTTAATTTTATCCGCAGGTTAAATTCGAAGATACTGTCATTCGATAGTTTATGAAAACTTAAGATAGGAATGTGCATACCGTTTTCTTGTGCGGTTTAGATTTTAGAGCCAGTCAATGTGTCAAAATACCCGACTTTCAACTGTCAATATTTGGTAAACTATACCTAGGATATTATACACAAAATGTGTTTAGATATTTCTAGAGTTCAAAAATGTAGTAATATACAGGGTGTTCCATTTAAAAAATATCAAAGTGACCCGTAGCACTTTTATTTGATGTTCAATTGTTTTTTGCTGAACATATCCGAATTCGCGGGAGAAAATTACATAAGATGGCTATTTCAGTTTTTTTTTAATAAAAGTACAGGGAAAGTCAAAAATCGCCTTGTCTAGTCCTCATTGGACAATCCTGTACACTCAAAATTTCCACTGCACTTTAACTACTTGCCAGTTTTTACTTTTCCCAAAACTTTAACAAATTTATCCTAGATTCGACTCTTACTACTGTAGGTAGGCAACCCTCAAGTCCACGAACATGTGCTCGGCAAAACTTAGGTATGGGTAGAGAATAAGGTTGCCGGTCAGGACCCCACGAACATGTGCTCTCCAGGGAACTGGCTTAGGTGAGAAACAAAGTCTGCCGAACTGATGGTTCGCCAGCATATGTATATTATAATAAAATGTGCTGATCGTTGCATGTTTCAGGTTTATAATTGCGTTGACTGCGCCCGTTCTTTATAAAATTATAATAAATATCACCCTGTCAAAAGACAGGGTGATGTTTACTTATCACGACGAAATAATAAAGAAAATAATAAAATAAAATAAATAATAAGGAAATTGCGGGAATTGTAATAATTTGCAAAATGTATTTAAGCAATCGACGAAAAAATTATTTAACTCAGCAGCAAAGCAGATTGACTGCCTTGGAGGAATACCTGATGAACTAGCCTGGGCAACCAATCTACTGCTTTGCTGTCTTTTTAATCAATAGTTATTTATTAAATAAGATAGCAAAATAGAAACATATTTTTCACCGAATGTTTAGCTATGTTTTGCATATGACTGTAATTACACAATCTATTAATTTTCCTGTCGTGATAATTTCAATAAAAATTCGATCGCTGTCCCAACTAGGACTATGAATATGTTAATAATCAAAATTTGACTTGTTATATATTGTTACGTTTTCCCGTGGGTTCTGAACGAAATTATAACTTTACTATTTTAAACTAATACTCTCTTTATCCTCTACCACCGTATACAATTAAACTCTTATAACTTTACATCTAATAGCTCTTTATAATTCAACACTCAATGATGAACTAACTGCAGCTCGCCGTTGTCCGCTATTTATATTCAATCTAAAGTCTACCGCGATCACTCCGAACGAAGCGAGGCCACTTTATAATATTCTCCACCAAGGAATCGAGAGAATTCCACAGTTCCTGAATCTTCGCGGCCGGCGCCGGCGGTGACTCATACGTGGACGCGACAAGGCACAAAAACATTCGGATGGTTGCTAGCCATCACATTGCCTACCTCTTAAACCTGATTGTCCCTCTTCATGTCCGTGATATGCTTTGAGCCTGTCAAGGTGGACAACTTTCAGTTTACTGCTGGGGCTACGTTAAATTATATACACTACGTCATTAATTCTTTTGATGGCTGTATAGGGTCATTCCCATACTGGCGTTAGCTTGGGATATCTTGCTTTCTTCCTTTGCTTATTATATAACTAGAGTTTATCGTTCATCTGAAATCCCATAGAATTAGCTTTGAGATCATATCGTGTCTTCATTCGGTAACTGACTTTCTCCGTGTTCTGACTAATTCATGCTTCTATAGTAACTTTTCCTTAAGGGAGTCCGCGTAGTCTTCAATTTCCATATCCTGGTTGTCTGTTTTCCCGAATAATAGGGTAAACGGAGTTCTTGGAAGAGAACTCCATGGCTGGTGTTAGTCCTGTCGTGTCATGGACTGCTGATCTATAGGCCATCAAGAATAGTGGTATGTGTTGGTCCCAAACTTTCTGATGTTCATGTACGACCTTGGACAAATGTTCTTCAATGGTCTTGTTAAGCCTCTCAACCATGCCGTCTGACTGTGGATGTAAGGCTGTAGTCCGTGTTTTATGGATGTTGAGTAGATCGCAGACTTTCTTGAGAACCTTGGATTCGAAGTTGCGCCCTTGATCTGAGTGCAGTCTAACGGAACACCAACTCTGCTGAATATGTTATTCACGAGGACCTCTGCTATGGTAACAGCTTCTTGATTGGGGATCGCAAATACTTCAGGCCATTTACTGAAGTATTCAATTGCCACTAAAATGTACTTGTTACCATTATTTGTTTCTGGAAAAGGGCCAGCTACGTCAATGGCGATACGTTCAAGGGTAGGCCCACATTATACTGTTTCATTTTCCTCCAAGATCTTGTTTTGGGAGCTTATCTTGCGGCACAGGTTGAGTATTGCCGACACCACGATTTCACATCCTGGCACTAGTTGACCCAATAAAATCTGTCGCGGATCTTATCAATCGTTTTGTTCACTCCGAGATGAGCACCAGACTTTGCATTATGAACTTCTTCCAGAACTTCCGATATCTTCCTTCTTGGTACCACTAACTGTGTCTTCACTACTTTTCCATCGGCGCTTTCCCAGGCTTGTCTAAGAAGTCCATTTTCCACCACTGAGCTCACAGAGTTTTAAAAGCAAATCCTTTAGTTGAAATCTCTCTCCAGCTTGGTCTTGGTTGATGTTCTCCTTTAGCTTTCAGCAATAGTGCTATTTCACTGTTGATCATTTTTAAGTTGTTCTCTGGTCCACTGCTGATCAACCTCAAATTTCATTTGCCTAATGGGAATAATTCCTTCTCGTTGATCTATTCTTTCGCAATGCTTATAATTATCCTCGTATGGCCTTCTGGATAAAGCATTTGTATTGTTACACAATCTCACTGCCCTGTGCTTAACCTTAAAGTTATATTGTTGTAACTTTTCAAGCCATCTAGCTACTTGTCCTTCAGGCCGTTTCATATCCAAAAGCCATTTAAGTGCTGCATGATCAGTCCTTATTAGAAATGATCCCAGTTATAATTTGCTCGTTCGTTAGTGAGCTTATGTAGAGGTGCAGCTATAATTGCAAATCCTTCGACAAATCTTCAATAATAAGTGCATAATCCAAAGAAGCTCCGCAGTTCGTGTTTGTCGCGAGGACGAGGCCAGTCTTTGATTGCTGTAATCTTTCGTTGATCGGTTTGGATTCCCTCTGATGACACGACATGCCCGAGAAATTCAACTCTTTGTTGGAAAAGAAAACATTTCTTTGGATTCAGTAAGAGCTGAGCTTTCTTGATTCTAGTAAAAACTTCATGCAGATTTTGTAGGTGCTCTTCAAAAGTTTTCCCATTACCATTATATCATCAAGATAGACCAGTCATGTCTTCCAAGTGAGGCCTCGTAGAACAACTTCCATAAGACGAGACGCTCAAAAGTAGCGGAGCATTGCATAGTCCGAAGGGCATAACGTTAAGCTGATATAAACTACTTCCAGTAGAAAACGCACTCTTTTCCTTATCTTGTTCTTCAATGCCTACTTGCCAGCAAACGCTCTTTAAGTCGAGTGTTGAAAACCAATGAGAACCTGCTAGTGTCGTCAACGTGTCTTCAATTCTGGGAAGTGGATAGCTGTCCTTCTTGGTGACGTCATTGAGTCTTCTATAGTCCACGCAGAATCCAACAGTCCCATCCTTTTTGGTGACTAAGACCACATGAGACGACCATGGGCTTGATGAGTCTTCAATAATTCCATCGTCAAGCATTTTATCCACTAATGTGGCAACCTCTTACTGCTTCGTCACTGGTAACCTTTGAGGATGCTGCCATATGGGGTGAGAACTCCCAGTGCCGATTTTATATTTTATGATGTTCGTTCTTCCAGTATTGCTATTTTTTCTTTCAAAGACTATGCTCTTCTCTTTGATAAATTGTGTAGCTTTCTTCAGTTCTTCGGAAGACAGATGGTGCCACAACATCTGGAAATGTTCTAGGACATTCTTAGGTGATGTTGAGGGTGTTACTTCTGACCGCGTTTCGCAACTGGTTACCCACTGCACCTGCTCGCAAGTGGCTATTACATCTCCTTTATTGATTTTGATGGAATTGGATGAAATATTTGCTATCCTTATCGGTATTTCGCCGTCAGTTTTGACTAGTGCTTTGCCTACGAGGTGTTTGCAAGGCAAATCGAGGTGTTGGATAAGCCCGATACAGCCTCCAAAATCCCTCTCCAATTTCCCAAAAATTATCTGCTCGGTATTTCCGCTTATTCTGACAGTACATGCCGCCACTACTCTAGTCGATTTGCCATCGTATGTTTTGGTAAGGATGAACTCTTCGGTGTCAAACTTCAGAAGGTTAAGTTCGCTGTCAAAAGAGAATCCATGTTGACCGATGAGATTCGTCCCCAAAATAAATTCGTCTTCTATGTCGGCTACTAACACTCCGTGGTGTAATTTAATTCGTCCCAGTTGAAGTTTAATATCTACTTCTCCATGTACTTCAGCAGTCTCACCGGTAGCCGAGCGTAAAACAACATTCTTCGATATTGGTAGGACTTCTACTCTATTTACTCTGTTGGATTTTACCAAAGATACCGCCGCACCAGTGTCAACAGTAATTGTAATGGCTTTTCCGTTGATCTTTCCTTTAATAGTTTGACTATCGGCGTATTTTCCTTGGTTTTTTATGGATACCATCCTGGGGGCTTTATCTTCTTTAGCCAACACCCGCCCCGCAATGTTGATTAATTGAAGTTTTCCTGATATGACTTTGATGCCCTTGCGTTTCTGGATGGAGATCTAGACCGTAGATGTACTCGGCAGTTTTTTTTGAAATGCCCAGTCCTGCCACATCTATAGCACTGATTTGAGGTATTTCGGTTACGTGGCCTATCTTCTATCGGTTCCCAGAATCTCCCCGTGGCCTGGAGAACTTCACTTAATTTCTTCAAAATTTCGCTCATCTCAGTTAATTCACAGCTGTTTGGCGGCTTTTCTTCCTAGATTGATACGGTCCTGATTTTTAGCTTAGAGATGTTACTGTTGTCAAATTTGGCTAGACGTAGCATCTTCTGAGTTTGTGGATCTCTGATACCATCTACGAACTTTTAGGCAGCAAGTTCCTCTTGAAATTATTCTGTTGCTCCCAGGTAGGCCAATTGAATGAAAAATTTTCTGAAGCCGGTCCTGTTCTGCTTGCCTTCTACGTTCATCCTCTTCCCGATCCGCTTGCCTTCTACTTTCATCCTCTTCTCGATCCGCTTGCTTTTTCTCTTCTTGATCTTATAAAATTTAGTGAAGCCTGTCCTGTTCTGTTTGCCTTTTATCTTCTTGGTCTTGTAAAATTTTCTGAAGCCGGTCCTGTTCTACTTGCCTTTTTAGGTTCATCTTCTTCCCGATCCGCTTGCCTCTCAGCATTTAGATTTTCCATGAAATCGGCCAACATTTTATCTATTTGGTCCATTTCTGCCGTTTGTTGTAGAATGCTATATAATGTTCTCAAAATCCACTGGTCAAAACGGCCTCATTGACGTACTTGTACCCTCTTCTCTCCTCGAAGAACACTTCACAAGTCCGGTCCCTTCACAATCCAACTTCTGACACCAAATGTTACGTTTTCCCGTGGGTTCTGAACGAAATTACAACTTTACATTTTAAACTAATACTCTCTTTATTCTCTACCACTGTATACAATTAAACACACTAAACTACTCATAACTTTACAACTAATAGCTCTTTAAAATTCAACACTCAATGATTAACTAGCTATCCGCTATTTATATACAATCTACGCCGGCGTTGATTCATACGTGGACGCGACAAGGCTAGTCTATAGGGTAGCACAAAAACATTAGGATGGTTGCTAGCCGTGACAATATTAAGCTTCCTTGTATCAAATCATTTTACTGCCTAGGCTGCTAGGTTTTCACTTTGAAAAATTTGTACCTTGCTAATTATTGTCCTTTGTCTGGAAATTGGCATTAAACAAATATGCTCATCATTAAAGGAAATCATAAATTTTTCTAATGCTTACTTCAACTTTTGCTCATACATAGTTCGTCCATAAATTGTAGTAACTAGGTCTTCAAATATTTTATCCGCCTAGTAGTTAACGCAAAATCCATTGGCAAAATATATATTTAAACTGCCTGACTGAGCGATTTAACAATGCGAATAACGTAGGAATATATCCAATTAATATAAGCTCTTTAATAATTTACATGATTTAGGAATTGATGATATTATTTCAATAATTAGGTTTAATAGGGTGAAATGTGTTATTGTTATTTGTTTATTCTGTACTATATCAGCAGATAAATAGTTAAATTCCCGAATATTCATGTTCCATTTAGCTATAAAAGTATTCTGAAGCCTATATGTGTTAACAATCAATCACAATCTTAGTATGAAATAATATAGGAATTCAGTATGGATTACATGATAGATTGCATCAATACGGCAATTTCAGATCAACATATTAATTACCTACTTGACTAATTGGAGGCACGATAATTTAAAACAAATTAATTACCTGAATAGAGGCATGACGGTATGAAAAAGGGTTTAGGATTGGTGTAAATATGCTTATATTTTGGTAGTCACCATAGAAAAAACGTAATCAGTTGATCTTTCTTTGGAAAACCGAAATCATAACCTTTAGGCCCATTTTTATTATAGTTTCAATTACAGTAGCTTTTGAGGCATAGGCAATTAAACACGAACAAAAACGTATAAACTGTGCTGTACCAATACCCACTCAATGTTGTTGGCTGTACACAAACCGCCAAGCAACAGGTCTTTAAGTCCGAAATATACAGTTTAACGTATTTAAAAATATGCCTAACAATATAAATTGTATACCTAAATGTACAACGAAAAATTATATGCATGTTTCACGCTCTTAGAAGTATAAAATAGTTCCGATTTCAGAAAAATGCAAATAAATAACACGAATTGCGAATTACGGCAGCCATTATACCAACTAATTGTTTGCAGTGTTGCTAACACTGGACAATGCAGTCCCGGTAGATTGATCTCTTAAAACCTCCAAAATCCGTTAAAAGGGGGCTAGGTGATTGATGGGAATGTATCAACAAACAGTGAATTACAAAAAATAAAAATATAAGTAAAAAACATTTTTCAAAACAAATTTATTTATAACAATTAAACAAATATTATTTAATTTTCAAATTCGGTTTGCTAATGAAAACACAGAGTTCATGGACTGTGCACATTACTGTACATTTACTTAGCTGAATTCGCCGCCTTACCTTTTATTTTCATAATAAGTATGCCGCGCTGCGCCGCCATGCTGATACAGGAGCGGATAGTTCACAAGATGCATTCCGTTTACTATTGGTCGAAACAATTGGTCGGGACTTAAAGAGTTTGTTTACTATTTTATAATGTCTAATATTTCACTTCACACATGGCCTTCCTCCCGCTACGGGGGCGCAACCAACAAAAACTAACCCCAACTAATACAAGGTATGCCCAAAATGATGAATTTTTTTTACAAACATAACTTTAAAGAAATAAAAAACACGCCTTGCCACTGCCAACAATTGAACCCGGGGTGCCGCCGTATCACAAGCACAGCATCTAACCACTGGGCCTGCTGAAAGCAAATCACTTATCAGACTTTCTAAAATAGTAGACAAACGCTCTAAGTCTCGCCCAATTGTTTCGGCCAATTCTAAATGAAACGCATTTTGTGAACTATCCGCTCCTGCTAATACCCGGTCCGCATATATTTTATTCTTAAGGATCCTAACGAGTCCTGCTGCCTAACGGATCCTGGGCTGCGCGCGCATCAGAATGCTTACGTTTACATTTGTACTTTTTTTTTCACGTCATGCAATGCCTTCCGCTCGCTTCGCTTGCTCCGGGGCGCAACCAAATAAAACTACCCCAAATTAACCCAAGGCATGCTCAAAATCAAGAAAAGAACGTTTTACAAACTTGACCTTAAAAATAGCATGTCTTGCCACTGGAATCGAACCCGGGCCGTCGTAGCAGAAACACAACATTTAACCACTGGACCATAAAGACATCTATTTGTCAGAAATGTGTTTATATAAACATTGTGACACATGCGCAGCCAATGACTCGTCAGGCGGCAGGATTCATTATGAATTATATTTGTATTTTTAAAAATACAAGAAAAAAACGTAAAAACATTAATCGATAGGGCATATAAAAGTTATATACAATCATTTGAAGAAAAAATATGTATCGATAGCTCCGAGTTCTGGTCTTTTATACAGGCAAGAAAGGGATTTTCGAGGATGCTGGGAGTTTTAAAAGATGGTCCAATTGAATACTCGACACTGCAAGTTAAGGTCAATGCATTTTCGAAGTTCTTTGAAAGTGTATTTATAGAATCAAATCCTTTATGTACGCTTAATAATAATATCGAATCCAATCAAACTATAATTGTTCAAAAAATCGAAGAAAGCGAAATAATTACTGCTTCAGGGAAGCTTAAAAACAAATTGACTGCCGGTGTTGATCAGATTCCCAGCTTTCTCGAGATTATATTGTCAAATATAATAATTCGTAAAGCTATTAACTAATTATCACCCTGTCCCAAGTTTGAACTTGATCTTGGGAATTATTTAATAAACATTAAAAGCAAACTATAAACAACGCGAGTAGTCAACGGGAGCGATTATGAACCTTAGGCATGCAATGATCAGCAATTTCTCTAATATAAATACACTGGCAAACCTTCAGTTCGTCAGACTTTTGGTCTCACCTAAAACCAGCTCCAGGGTTAGTCACATGACTGCTTTTGGTTCAATCCGCTCTTTGGTTAGTCACATGATTGCTAAAGTTATAATCCTTTTCCTGCCCCAAACCTAGTACTTGGTTAGCCACATCGACTGCTAAGACTAGGGGTTTCATTAACCACAGTAGAAAAGTCGAGTCGGTCAAAGTTCTTCGAGTGAAGTTTCTAAGTAGTCTGTCAAGTAGTTCAAAGTGTAGTGTCCAAGTGCTCTTAGATGCCTTAACATTAAATAAAACACAACACAACATAAGATAAACTATATTTACAAAGCAGTGACCAAAAAGACCTATAAACAATTCATAAAACATACCTCAAGTCGAGAAAGCATGCGCACCTTAATAATTGGGTATAGGCTAGTCTCATTAAGTTTCTGACCAGTAAACGCTGTTAAAACTCTATCGTTGGGTCTTTGACCAATACACATTGTTAATCTTTTCTCATTTAGTTTATCTAATATACTTTATTGTTTTTTTAAGTGCTTTCTTTATCTTCGCTTCTCACCTTACGTAAAGAATCCCGTACTACCATCGGAGTTATACCCCTGCACGCTGAGTAAGGCGTGGCATCGCGATTCAAACGTATGATGACAGACCGGTGGAGGCATTAAGAAAAAATTAAAAGAACTGTCATCACGAATACTCGCGACAATATTCAGGCCGTTGCCTCACCTCTGTGTTTTTTGTTCAACCTATCTATCACTACTGGTATTTTTCCAACTTGCTGGAGGACTGCTCGCGTCACGCCGGTATTCAAAAAGGGAGACAGAGGTGATTTACATAATTACAGACCTATATCAATATTGTGCAACTTTTCTAAATTATTTGAAATCTGCTTATACAGTCAAATTTATTCTCAAATAAAATCATGTATCTCCCTGGACCAGCATGGGTTTATGGAAAAAAGATCATGTGTCACTAATTTGGCTTGCCTATCTCAGTTTATTTGCTCGGTTCTCGATAATCAAGGCTAAATTGATGTAATATATACAGATTTTCAAAAGGCATTTGACCAGATCGACTTGTATATTTTGTTGCATAAATTGAAAGAGCTGGGGTTTTCTGGAAAGTTGCTTAAACTGATTGAGTCCTATTTACTGGAACGGACTCAGTTTGTCGAAGTGGACGGCTTTGAGTCTTGTAAATATGTTGTCAGGTCAGGGGTTCCTCAGGGTTCGAACTTAGGACCAATGTTATTTTTGTTATTTATAAATGACCTTGCGGAATGCCTGACATGCGTAAAATTACTGTTTGCCGGTGACCTAAAGATTTACAGCAGCGTTTTCACTTTTTTTTTTGACTGCCAACAACTACAAAATGAGTTGAATTTGCTAAGTGGATGGTGTGAAAATAATAGACTTAACCTAAATGTCTCCAAGTGCTTTGTGGTGTCTACTCTAGAAAAAAATACACAGTATATTATCCGTACAAAATTAATTCTCAAGAACTATTACGATGTCACATTATCAAGGATCTAGGGATAACTTTTGATTATGAATTTACGTTTAACGATCATTTGCAGTCAGTCATGTTATTTGCATCAAAATTACTTGGATTCATCATAAGAAACTGTAGAGCATTTGAAAACCAAAAAGCACTAAAAATTTTATTTAATTCGTTTGTCAGGTCAAGGCTGGAATATGCCGTTATTGTGTGGCATCCAATTTATCAAACTTACATTGATTCTTTGGAGCCTGTACAAAGAAGATTTGTTAAATATTTGGCATTTAAGCAGGATGATTTTTATCCAGTACAGGGTGCTCCACAAATCCTTCTTTTAAACAGATTTAACATGACTTGCTTGGGCGAGCGAAGGGAAATGATAGCGATAGTATTTTTGTACAAACTATTACACTTTAAAATTGACTATATTAGCCTACTCAATCAACTAACTTTAAACATTCCTAGACAAAATTCAAGAAGATCGCATTTATTTTACTTCGAGCGCCCCAATAGTAACATGCTAACCAGATCTCCCATATACTAGAATGTTTGACACAATTGACTGTAATATAGATATATTTTTCGACTCATTATAATCCATAAAACGCAAATTATCATATTCGCGGCAATAATTAATCTCACTGAATGTCAAAACTGTAGTAAATACTATTTATTAAAAAATTCGCATTGTAGATATTGTGTCATATTTTTGTTGTGGAGTATTCGGAATATAATTAAGTTTTCTTATTTAATTTAATTTAATTTATTTGGTAGGTGCAATAATAATCTGCATGTTTTTTGTATTAATTTACTTCTTATATTTTTTTACTTACAAAAATTAGGCATAATATTTTTATACATGTAAGTGGGTGACTGTTGGATATAAAGAGCTATTTATTTATATTTATTTATGATCCTTAAGAATAAAATATATGCACCAGCGGTCCCGGCGTCCCGGTACCAGGCGCCGGCGCCGTTTTGCACCCGATGCCGATAATATGTATATTTAGGAGTTGTTTTCAAGTTCTCATGAAGATGGCACTGATGACAGGCAGATAGTCAAAAACTTGTAAACATTTTAAAGAACACATTGATGCTATCATAAAAAACCGCTAATTTTCGCTAAACTATCAAATAATTGCCGCTTAAAAATCCATTGTCCGCTAAAATGGTTCTGAGCCCGCTAAATCTAGTGGAAAATCCGCTAAGTTGGCAACACTGAATTCGTTTGTTTTGTTTGCGCTGTTGCCGGCGCTATAAGGAAAGTACAGTAGACGATCATTGGCGGGTGTTGGGACAAAGTTTATAGAATTAAATTATTTTTCATTCTGTATACTTTGTTTGGGACCAGCGATACTGCCAATTATTGAGATCGGCAAATTATCCGGCGAGTATTTGTATGATTTTAAATATGTATGTAAAAGCAAGGTGTCTGTCTCTATTTTATAGGTATAGATACATAATATGAATAATGTATCTCTAATCTAGTTTCTGCTTCCTATAAAAATCTACTTACTACAGCATGGTAAAGAAGAATGAAAGTTTTTTGGACTTACATTCGCAACTTTTTGTGTTACATTTTAAAAGCAGGCTGAACTAACGTATCGAACAAAATAAATTTTTCAAAATTGAAAAAAGTAGCTTAATAGG
Source organism: Pissodes strobi (assembly GCA_016904865.1). Taxonomy (NCBI): domain Eukaryota; kingdom Metazoa; phylum Arthropoda; class Insecta; order Coleoptera; family Curculionidae; genus Pissodes; species Pissodes strobi. Next base: position 113,029 of record MU184740.1, read on the forward strand.
TTGAGAATCAATTTTATTATTTTAATTTTCAACTCTATTACATCTATCCTAGCTCGATCTTTTTTCGAATTAAAAATTTTGGAGTTACAAGTTATAAAAGACGGCTGGCTATTCTGCGGCAAAATCCACGGGTGATCCTAAATTTTAAGGAAATGCTACAACCATCATAAAGTTTTATAAGAAAATGAAAACGCGCTTAATTTATATTTTTTCGAAAAATCTTGACAGCTGTCAATTTTAGCATTTTTAAGTTAAGAAAATCCCTAAATTATGATATTTTGCAAAATTGCAATTATCTCACAAATGGTAAGACAGCGAGCTCTACAAATCAGTCTTATGAATTTTTCAATTTATAGTAACCCCTGAATTCTAACGATATTTTCTAAAGTTTGCCGCCATAAAAACTGATCCGGACCTATATCGATATTGACGCCTGACAATGGGCTTCTGAAGACTATATGGATTTCGATTTCTGTATCAAATTTCAGCGCGATATTTTGAAAACGGATATTCTCAAGTGTGATTGTTTGTTTTTTTGTTTTTATTGTTTATGAACTGTTTGGCCTGTAGTTGCCCCGGTGTTTGTAACCACCAGTTTAGAAATTGTTTATCTATCTAGCTTTTAACTGCTGTTTTGAAGACTCTTCCTGTTATCCCGCAGTAGGACCCAGGTCTCAACGTAACCTTACTTGCGCCCCGTTTTGCGAGTTTGTCGGCTTCTTCGTTGCCTTGATGGCCTTCATGTCCCGGAACCCACGCAATGGTGAGCTTATATTACGACCAGCTCTTCAAGGGCACTTATGCAGTCTTTGACTGGTCTAGATCTGACCTTGATTGCACTAACTGCTTTTAAGACGGCCTGACTGTCGGAGTATATGACTACCCCCCTTTTTCTAATGTTCAATTTATCTATCTCCATGGCGCAGTGTTGAATTGTCGCGACCTCTATTTGGAACACTGTGGCTTGACTGCCCATGTTTATGGAGATATTTTACCTTGGTCCGTGTACCCCGGCTCCCACCCCTTTCACTGGTCTTAGACCATGCTTGGTCCCCATTCTTCTCTGCTCGCAATTGCTACTGAGAAGGGTCTATCAATCCCATAGGAGGGGATTGTTTCATCTGATGGCATTTCGAAGAGATACTTGATCTCCTCGCTGTCCTCTAGTTTCCAGCTTGTGGGCCTTTCCCATTCAATGATGGGCTTGTTGCCTTGCTTGAGCCGGTATTTTTGTTGTTATGGTTTATTTTAAATTTTTGTTATCGTTTAATAATTAAATAGAAACGCTAAGCTACTTCAGCTAATCTATTTTCTCTGCACATTTAATATAATTCTATTGAGTGCTACATCAAAAGCACCAATGAGGTATCTAATTTCCATAATGAAATTTAAATTAATTTATATATCAACAGTAATAGCCTCATGATTATTAAGCTGATGGTTAGCTTGATTTCCGAATTTATTATAGAGTTTCCACTTAATATAACCCCAGTAATATGAGCTAACAATTCGTGTGCAAACGTAAATGGAATTTAATAATAAAATATGAATTTGTACCTAATCTGTCACAGGAGTGAGAGAAACGGCGATGGAAAAATAAAATAATGCTTTATTAATTTTCTCATGAAATATCTATAAGAGAAGTTTCAAGAGAATTCGAGTGTGAGAATGTGTTTCTGTGATTTATACTTTCAAAAAATATCTTATTATAAAACCAAATTTTTCCACGCTTTAGACCTTACGAAAATGTTCGGACATCTGTTACAGTAAGGCATGTAGTTTTCAGGAGAATAGGAAATAGTATTGAAGATATTTTTTAGTTTTCAGTTTGCTCTTCCTAGTCAACTTAGGTCATATGAGGGCTCTATGAGAAGGTCTTCAAAAACCAAAGTATGTTTTTTGAAAATAATTTTATCTATGTTAGGTGGTTTACTCTCCTAAACTCTCCCCTTCAAATGCCCAGCGGGAAAAAAATCCAATGCATTAAGGCGGAACGACCTTGATAGCCATTCAATTAAGTCTCATCGACCTGTCCAGTGATTTGGGAAAATTTAGTTTTCAATTATCTTGACAGGATTAATTGATACTGGAATTGTCTTATTCATACCTTAAGAAACAACTTTCTAATATTATAAATTTTCATTCCAAACTTCAGTTCAAACGTACCCAAAATGTTAGTATTGTGAATAATCATAAAATAAGATGAACGCTAAAATTATTGATCCTCCTTATTAGATTTTTTTCCCATATTTTGTTGCATTATTTGGGAACGATAGCAAGTTAGCATCAAAATGAAATACATTTAGTTAACCTTTTAGTTGGATCATTGCACAGTGCAAGTGTTTGGACGTTTTGCATTTTTGAGTTATGATGCGCAGAAAGGCAGCGTATTGACATTTTAATATTGTTGGATTGTGGAGACAAAGTACGAAGTCAGGATAAGATTTCTGTGCTGTTTAATGAAAAGTATTCTGAGAATTCAATTAATCGGTCAAGTGTGAGTAGGATATATCACAAATTTGAAAAGCATGAGACAGTAAGGGATTTACCTAAAGCGGGTCCGACCACCCACCTTAACTGAACTTGATATACTCCTATCAATAAATATAAGGCCGCATTATTCAGCGCTTAATAACAATTTCAGTAAAGCTTCTGTATAGCGATTATTAAAAAGCCAAAAATATCATCCATATAAACCGCTTGTCGTATAGGAACTTCTTGAATATTATTAGAATTTTTCCGTGAATGGCAAGATGTCATGAAAATAAAATATTTCCCAAGAATATTATCTTCTTCGATCAGGCTACAATTTTATATTGGAATGGTCAAGAGACATAAATGTCGATTTTGGTCCATCAAAATCAACAATGGGCACATCAGGAATATACCATATTTCTTTGATGAAATTATTACTGCTGAGTGTTACTTAGATTTATTCTCATTTGATTTAATATCTGCATTAGCAGTTATGTTTCCTAGTGAGGGTCATCCAGATTTTATCGATGAAAGATTATAATTTCAGCAGGATGGCTCACCACCGCATTTTGATGTAAATGTAAATGACATTTTTCCAAATCGGTGAGTAGGTTGACGGAGTCCATTTGAATGGCCACCAAGGTCTCCGGGCCTTACACCATTGGATTTCTTTCTATGCGAGTATTTGAAGGAGAGAGTGTATGAAAATAAACGTAATAGCATTGAAGACCTAAAAGATAAAATAAGGATGGAGGTTACTAATTTACCAGCCGAAAGTATTCTAAGTGCGGTTGATAATATATACCACAGACTCAATGCATGTCAAGGAGAAGGTGGAGGTCATATTCAGCATTTGTTACATTAAGACGAAACAGGGGAGTGTTAGGGATCTACTTCGAATAGTTAATTTGACGGCAGTATCGGGCTCAGTTTAGAATCCCCACATGACCTAGATTCCCATTTGAAAAAAGAGTTGAAGTAGCTAAAAATGAAGGGGTTGCAGGGACGGGGCTGAAAATATTACATAAATACAAAATAGAAATTGAAAGTTTAAACCACTATCCGTGTTTCAACCTTTTTCTAAAACATAACTCATACAGAAGATATAAATTGTGTGCGTTTCTTTTGAACAAACCGGTTATAGCTATTATTATTAAAGCTAGAAGAGGTCGTTTATAGGAAAGTTGAAGTTTTCCTAGAGCGTCACAGTTCACGTTTTTTGTTAAAATTACAAAGCGTAGTAACGCGCACCTTTGTTAGAGTACCGGCCATGCTGTTGTGCAACATCGTGTGAAAAGCGGTGGGATAACCCTTTTATTTTAAAAGGGTCGCTCCGAGTGACCAATGTCCATTTGCTTGGGGACATCAGAGTAGGAGCCAAGCTGTCTTCTCCAGCTTGGACCATATAGAGAGTTTAGTGTAGCCTGGTTATCCCGACTGGTACCTTTCCCTAGGTCTTCCAATTACCGAGGATAAAACACATCGTCAAGTCTGGTAGAAGAAATTTCAATTAATAACAAATCAGCACGGCTAATATGTTGAGCTTTATTTTTGATTTATGGCACTACTACTTTTAATTTTTCAAGTAAAAAAAGTAAATATAATCTACCGAGCAGCACATACTGGAAAAATTACTTTCAGAGATACTGAGTTTTAGTTCACTGAACTTATTTAGTGATTTTAGTAAGAGACAGTCTTCTAATATACTGTAGTTTCATTACCATTTCCTCTCTTGGTATTATCTATATTTATACTGTACAATTAGGACGGATATGCCATTTGTGTTAAGTTAATTATATCTAGCTGTAAAACCCATGGCAGAAATTTAATTTAACTTATTTAAACCTTGTTATTTACCTAATTCTCGCCCAATATAGATAGAATTGAGCTCAACTTACGTAAGCGGCTATATTTATTTCCACCTATTCCCTTTAGTAAAATCCTCTTTAGTTTAACATTTTTGCAGACATTTTATAGATGTTCTAGAATCCAGCTGCCCAGGGAGTAAGTAAGAGTGGTTTAGCGAATATTTATTCCCTAATATTTGCGAAAAATTGTTATTATATGTAAGCAATAGTAACTCAGTAGTGTTAAATTTTCTTTAGAGATAATTATTCATCTCATAGAAGAGTATTACATTTTCTTTGAAAATAATTTATTTACTGGAATATTATTAAGTTTGCTATTAAAACAATTCATCGAATTGAATAACAGTTTTTCATTAAGACTTATTTATAGTGGTTAATATAATAATAATTGGAATAGTGAGCCAGTGATACTGATAAGTCAGCGGAAGTGGATTTTCTAAATTTTTTGCAATAAACATTTAGTGGCGCCCCGCCAGCTCTAACTGCCATAAACTTTAACCCACGCCTTTAGAGGATAAAACTACAAACGGCTGAGTGAGCCAGACATATGTATAGCTGCATGAGCTATTAGCCAAAAAAGCTGATTACAACACACTAAACTACTCTTATAGCTTTACAACTATTAGATATTTACTCCAATGATTAACTAACTGCACCACGCGTTTTGCGTGCTATTTCTCCACTCATATATCGCGAATATTCCGGAAGCTCATGTTCTCTAGTATTCTCGGCCTTGCCACACTATAGATTTGGAAAATAACAGAGCATCAGGAATCGTCTCGCTGGATGATGATTCATGCGGAAATAACGAAGACGCGGCAGATGGTCCCTAGCCCTGACAATATACCTGTTTCAAATAATGACAATGCAAGTCCATATTACACCTATTTCTTAACATCCATCATGGTCTACCATCTTAAAGCAAACTATAACGACTTTTGTTGACTAATACTGAAGTTCTGTTCACAAAAGCCACTTTTAAGGTGGAATAACCAATAATTTATTTCGCATATCCCTAATGAAAATTTATGAGGTTTTCGTGCGACTGGAAAGGCTTGCGTACTCAAGCATACATTTTTAAGTTAACAACCCAATCATTTGAAAAGTACTTTAAAAGGGAATTGTACAGGTTTCTTAAATGTGCGCTAGACTTTGGCAGTTTGTTAGTATTTGATTTGCCTAGGCTATTTGCAAAATCCACATAATGCCATTATCATAGTAAAAACATTTCTATTTTCGATAAAATATTTTTGCAGTATATTTAAGATTAATATAGTTAAATCAAAAATTTAAATAAATCTTTTTCTAAAAAATTACAAAGCATATTTTTATCAAAACGCAAAACTTTTAAAAGCGTTTTACTAAAACTTAGCTTAAGTAGATGAGAATCTTTCACCATTAGGGCAACCACTTGATGATGACAAATATAAAAAAAATTATTTGCTAAACGCATTCAAAGGAAAGAATCAGAGAAAGATTAAATAGAGAAATACAGGAAAAAATAAGGTAACCGAAGGGTATTATAAATTGTTAAAAATATCGAGTTTATAGAAGAAATATAATACTCATGATATTGCTATACAAATCTTTTATAACATCTGAGGTATGAGTGTAAGAAAACATATTTAAAAATAGGTCAAAGCCTGGAACATCTGATTTCCGTTAAATCATTCCAATTTAAAAACAGGCCAAAATTTACCTTTCAAGCATCATACACCTGCAGCGAATTATAATTCATAATTCGGATCCAATTAAAAGTGGTCTTAGAGGACCTGTAAATATGCTTTTTTACCACAAGTAAATTTTTCGGCCTCTTTTTGGGTCTAGTGTTGAAAAATTCCATTATCGTATACGCAGTGAACAAAAGGACCAAGGCTAGAATTACAAATACCGTAGCTTTGAATTAAAGGACAAACGAAGAACTTCCAAATGTTTTTTTGCGAGATTGAAAAAGTTTGTATAGAGTCAGGAAGTTAGTGTATCCCTAAATGAAACTATTCGATTAAAAGTTGCCGCTATTATTTTTCCAGGATAACCTAATGGGGGATAAACTCGGACAGCAACCTTAATACCTTAACTAAGTCAGCTATCTTATATGACAACTTAGCATTTCGAGATGAATTTTAGATCTTCTACCCAGTCTACAAGTCGCCCATAAAATTGTTATATTTAGCTTATTTAAAAATTTATGGTAGGTAAAAAGTTGGTAGTAAATTAACGAACAAATAGGGGATTAAACAAATTGCTTCGCCTCAAAATTTAGCTACACATAAAAAATATCTTGGTAGTTTCAATTATAAGCCCTTTGTTGACAACCATCGCTTTGAGTTAAATTTATTTCGTATTGATTCAGATCCTGGGCATCCAGTCAACTATTGTGCTAATAATATGATTAAAAATTTATTGAACTTGAAAAAAAAATCGTAGAAACATACATTTTCAATATGTGTCTGTGTTTTATTTAAGCATATACATGATTTAACGAAAAATAAGATTATTCCAAACATAGTAGATAATCAGAAGTTCAATATTATTCAATGCTTTGTATTACTGAAGCAACGGTATTAATTTTTGTCTAAATTAGAGGCGTGCAACTAAAGTGTAAAGCGGAGAGTCACAGGCTATATACCAGCCCGCAGGCCTCCATTGTACTTCGGAGCGCCATGACGTCAACATTATCAGGATGCTTTATCAACGGCTGCGAATATACTCAAACATCCAAGAATTGTTAAAAATTGCCAGGAATGTTCACTTGCGGCCAAAACACCTTAGGAATATATTTATATACGTATGCTCAATATCAGGTGCCGTAACAAGGATTTTGATGATCACACACCTATATACACCCAAATATGTCCATATATTCTTCTATTGCATACCCATTCTAAAAATACATATATTTTTTTGTTTTAGGTGAGCATCATCAATAAATTTATTGAATAGAACGTGATTCATCAGAGGTATGTAAATGTTAGATACTTTGCTGATAATATTTCTCTTTCTAGATTTAAATTTTTCTTGGTATCCAATTAAAAAAAAAGTTAATCTTATTCAGATTAGCAAAGAAGAATTAAAGCAAACTAATAAAAAGTCTCAAAGAAATCCAAGGTAAAGACATTCGGTTGTAACTTGAGACCTCTCTCATTAATCAGTCGGAACCTCATTAGGACTAAAATTATTGCGACGATGATAAAGTTATTTCTTTTCTCTTTGGGGTTATTTTCCGACCTTTGTTAAAATCAATGGCTTTAATTTTATTCGAAATTATATGGAATTCTTGATATAGTCGACTACTTTTTAGGATGCATGGGAGTGTCAGCAATCGTAGTTATAAATTTTGCCTGAGAAGTTACATTCGTAAGAAAAAATATTGCAAATCTTAAGCATTTCCCACCTTTTTAAAATAACGTGATGATGGTCAGTAGGCAAATAAGCTTATTGGAAAAATTCAATACAATTTGAAAAAAGATACCTTACCTTCGTATATGCGAGATGAGGCCACTAAATGTAGGACTTTGCATTTGCCTAGAAAATAGTTTTGAGATAAAAGCAAAAACTATTTTCTATATTCAATAGGGGCCACCTTGGTCTTGCATTTAACTTCTCCACCTCTCCGTATTCTGTATTTGACGAAATAATTCATCTGTGCCTTGGTTCGTGTTGTTGAGTGATGGAGCCTTAAACAGTAAACAGTAGAGATATTGAAGTTTTATGACTACCCAATAAGATTTATCCGCTCTCAAAAGTTAATATATTTGAGTTAAATGATACAACAAATTTTAATAAGAAGCATCTCAAAGAAATGCAAGGTCTAAAAGAATAATAAAGTTTAATAACCAATATTTAGGAGAAGTCCTAGTTGAAGAAGATGAATGAATACACATACACATTTTAAAAAAATAAACCAAATTACATATCGTTTGGTTTTACTTGAATAGAATCACTATCCAACACATGTTCTGGTGCTTGCGCTTTCTTAACTTTTTCCAAGTAAATCTTGAGCATTGGATCCAAAATAGCATTAGGTTTGGTCTAATAGATCTAGTTTTTGCGATCTGCTATATCGGTCTATTTTAAATTAAAATAAAGCCGTCTTATTTATTAATATGCGTACAGGATGGCTGGAATTTGAGCCTCATCATTGAGATCTCAGAATCTACAAATTATGGCAAAGTTGCGCATCTTGGTGCCTAGTTAAATGCCGCCGAGAAATTTACAAAAAACCGATTACTTCCAATTTTACCCGAAAAACACTGATAATTGGCAATTCTGATTTTATTTGTTCCTGAATATATTTAGTGATATATACCTTTTCTCTTCTAAAACATAACTATATCACATTTGAAATTCGACGTTTTGGATTAGGGTTCCCATCATCAATGTTGATCTTGGTCGATTTTCTAAACAAACAGAGAATGCACATAGTCACTATAAATTATCATAGGGGCTAGTTTGTAACAGTTCGATTTTGCCAATTTTAAATCAAACATTGAATTGAGGTAGCTCAGTGATTTTAATTAATTTAATTTACATTTATTCACTGGTTTATCGGACCAGTTAATCTAATTGCTTTGAGTTGTTTTCTCATTTTAAAAGTCAAGCGCTGGCTGGATAACTTCATTCTTTTCATTCATTAGTCGGCAGATATAACCGCTCTGAATTTTATCTTTTTATCATATGAATCAAGCTAACCATAGTTTTAATCTAATCTGGTGCTTTTATTAACTTCTCAAGTTTTTTTGATGTAATCATTGTGTCCGCTCATTGCGGTACATTATCACCATCAGTGCAGCTATTAGCGCACGCATACCTAGTTGTAAGAAGCTTAGTCTGCCTTAAGTGATCACTTTGATAAGTAGTGTTTAGAGCATTTAGTGATAAGGCATATAGAACCGAGGTTTTCCAACTGAATTGGTCTCTGTACGAACAATCTTCATATTGTGCTCTGTTTATTTTATTAATTACTTTAAGTCATTTAACGTTCTTTTGTCTACTCAACCACATTTTAATATAACCTTTTTCTCCAGATAGATTGTTGCCGTGTTTGCAGAAAAAAAAAGGATTTAGTAGCAAATATAGTGTCCATTAAATTTTTAGATTGTGTTTTCTTGATAGGTTAAGTTAATTGATTATAGTGCCATAATTATTCTCATTTTCTTGAAAGTTTGAAATTAAGTACTAAGAACCGGTTAATTTTATGAGCGAATCTAGCCACTCGGTACAACAACAGCCGAGCTTTTTCCATTTAGTTGGCTAGAACGGGTGGCGCTCAAACGACCCCACGACAGGGGCCGGGCTTTGTAACGCGACTCTCCGGGGCTAGGTTCATTTTTTTAAATTAATTGGGGAAAAAAAATCTTTGGGTTTAATCAGAAAAACGTGTTGTAAATTTGGCGCCCAACGTGGGGCCGTTTGAGAGCCACCCGTTCTAGCCAGCTAAACGGAAAAAGCTCGGCTGGTGTTGTACCGAGTGGCTAGATTCGCTCATAAAATTAACCGGTTCTTAGTACTTAATTTCAAACTTCAAGAAAATGAGAATAATTATGGCACTATAATCAACTAACTTAACCTATTAAGAAAACACAATCTAAAAATTTAATGGACACTATATTTGCTACTAAATTCTTTTTTTTTTCTGCAAACACAGCAACAATCTATCTGTAAATGTGATTGAGTAGACAAAAGAACGTTAAATGAATTTGTAAATAAAACAAAAACCTATAGCATTATATGAATATTTTCATATGTTATTTTACCTGAAAACAACTTAAACCTCATAAATAAGCAAATATAAATATTTGAAGTATTTAATTCTGATGGTGCAAGAATATAGACAATTTTTGTCGGTGCTAGGTTATCGACTTCACACAATAACAGAATAACAATACATATAACACGAAAAAAGTGTATAAACCAATATAATCCTAACAAAAGATACGATTATAAATACAATATTGCAGCTAGGCACAGTTAAATGTTTTTTAAAGTTCCTACGGAACCACTCAGTGTGAGCTCGATTAACGGAGATAACGCTGAGATGAAATACAGTAATATACAAGCAATAATAAAAGGATAAATATTACCTTAATGTCCACAATAAGCTACTATGCACAATATATTCACCAATTGAAGAGCAACGTTCAATCGTTCAGCAGTTTATCTTCTGACACAGCGAAAGTCGCTTAAAACACTTTCTAAGTCTCTCCATAGCTTCTATATACAATATAATTCAACTTCTTGAAAATAAGAAAGGCTCAATTTCGAGTGGATTGAGAATATTATGCAGTTATATGCATACTCGTATATAACTCCTGTTGGTAGTTAGCATGACAGGGATGCTTTTGTGGAAATGCGGTTTTGATACTCGCAAAAAATAGCTGATAAAACACGCTATGCTGATCGCATTGGTAGGCTGAACTCTTGGTAATGGAAATAGCATTTATGGGAAACTTTATACTTATTGTAATAAAGCAGAGAGAATATTGGCCGAGTGCCAAGAACGCAGTTTACTTTTCGGCTTTTGAGAGAGTGATTATGAAAGAGTGAGTTTACTTACATTACCAAGTACCACGGGGAGCGAATGACTGTTTGAGAGCTTGTGAAGAAGCCCTCCATGGCCGAGTGCCACGGGGAGCGAATGGCTGCTTGAGAGCCTGTGAAGTGGCCCTCCATGGCCGAGTGTCACGGGGAGCGAATCTTATATCGACTTACATGGTTGAGGGTCGGGCAAGAAGTGCTCCATGGCCGAGTGCCACGCAGAGCGAACTATGGCGAATTGCTTGCACGAGGGTCTGGCAAGAAGTTTCACATGGCCGAGTGCCACGGGAGCGAAAACTATCGCGACTTGCTTCGTTGAGGGTCTGGCAAGAAGTAAAGTCTAGAATGGAAAGAGGCGTTGTCTTCCTCGTCCCTGGCGCGTGAACTTATCCCCACTACTTACATATAACTTCCGTAAAGGGCAAATAACGTAAATATAGAGAAGTTGTACAAAAACTTAGCATCACCGGTTGTCTAAATTAACATTATGAATTTTAACACAAACCTGATCGAAATCTGTTGGCTAGTTTTTATAAAATTCGATTATTATAGATCGGAATTTTAGGGACCCCTAGAATTATAGATAGGAATTTTAGGTTGGGTGAGATGGCTATCCTGTAGGAAGCACTGTGATTGGTCAGATGCGTTTCGAGGCCTTTCTGCTTTCAGCTATCTAAACAAAAATGATGCAGTGGCTAAACGTTGTAACAAGAGATGACGCTAAGAGTGTCGCCGAGAATTTTTAAGCGGCATTCTTGGAATGCGATAAATACACAGTGGCGTGGAATATTAATATAATACGAATTAAATCGCTGTGAAAACATGTCCAAATGGTTTTTGAACAATCAACTTAATTTCTTTAAGTACAGACCTAAATAAAGCACGGCATATGAGATACATATTTTAGGAAATTCACCTAATCAATACTTTAAAACTATATTTTCTCAAAATACGGTTCTGAACTATTACCTTAAACTCACTCTAAAACTAAATATTGTCGCCTGGGATTGCGTGCAGGATATATAGCTCAGATTCGGGATCGATCTACGTCAGGCGAAGAGATAATAAAGAAGACACTTTGGTAAAACAATAACAACGTCTATTGGTTAAAGACTTAATGGGAAAATAATAACAACGTCTATTGGTCAGAAACTTAATGAGCTTACACTATACCCGATTACTGAAGCACCCATATCCTTTCAGTTGAGGTATGGTTTGAATTGCTTATAGGTCTTAGTCCCTATATTATAAGAAAGTTCTCTAAAAGCGCTTTTGTGTTTTAATTTTATTTAGGATTGGTTATTTCATATGATAATGATTTAAGGTTCTTGGTTTAGCTTAGTTTCACGGCACTATTACTATTTAACTTTACTTACTCACTTGACCTAGAATTTTGATAGATCTATTCCAGATTTAACTTTAGTACTTTTTAGACAGGTATCCCTAAGAACTGCACTTCCCGAGTTGGGTCTGAAGATTAGGATATGGTGAAAGCTCCTACCACGTCCCTGTGGACTGCAGTAGGTGAGCGGAATAGGTGAGAGACCAAAGTTTGCTGGACTGATGGATGGTCCGCTTGACTTTTTATGTCATAAAAGCTGCTAACCATTGCAACTTTACGGTTCATGATTGCCTGCGCTGTCGGCTCGCGCTGTCCGCTCGCGCTGTTTATAATTTATGTTGAATATTTACATAACATTTTTCAAGTTCAAGTTCAAACTTAGGACAGGTGATAATTAATAAGTAGTGATAATTAATTAATTCTAGTAGTTTACACATCTCCCCCCTTATACCGTTGGTCTCCAACGCTTGCCAATACCTTTCTGTTAAAAAAAGAGGGAGAAAGACCTCAATTCGAGAATACACGTGACATTTTCAACGCCTAAGATATTTTACAATACATTATATCATTAGTAGTCTTGTTATGTTCTGGCTCCCATCTATCCGTTTGCAAGTCTTTCTAATGCAGCTTTCACCTTGGATTGTGATGCACTGCACCTATTCGGGCCGAGGCTACCATAGATGCAAGTCTGTTTGATGGGACTAGTGCTTGTTGCTATTGTTGTATTTTGTACATGTAACAAAAGAAACATATATTTAAATCTTCAACATTATCGATTATATTTCTATTTTATCGAATCCACAGATTCTTCAATTAATTTGTAGGTTTTTTTGCAAGCTGGCCTCATTTTATCCCATAGGAGCAATATTCCCTTAATGCTTCTATCTTAATAATATCAAACAAAGTTTATTGAATTTATTTATTCATCACTTATTTATAATGACGGTCCTGTTTCTGATCATTTTACCTCGTACCCTGCCTATATTAATTGCAACTTATCCTAATTATTTAAAAATGTCGATCTATACAACAAATTGCAAATTTTTTATAAAATAATGATTTTTTGCTATTGTCCACTTATTTTTATTTGTTTATTGCAATAATTTGCGCTTTTCCTCGTTTAAGGTTATTTTAAAATCAGTGGTTTAGATTAATTTTGGGTTTTGGGTTACCAGGCTCTATCTTTATTTATACTTTAGTCAAAACCCCACTGCAAAATGTAAAAATGCTTTTTCATAATACTTCTCTGAAAACTATAATTTTCGACGTCTCAGGTTGGCTGCTTGAGAAGCCAAGAACGGAAAAATTTTCCAGCTCCCTAATTAGTAACCAAAGCACCAAAATGGGCTAAATCATAGAGGAACAGATTAAAAATATTAAGGTAAGTTGAAACGAACTTAAATTAACCTAATTTTGTGGACTAACCAAAAATTAACGAAAAAATTTAAATTGGTTGTAATGTATCGGAGCCGGTTTAACTTACTAAACTAATTTAACCTAAATAAAGCCAACCGAAAGCTGATTGAATGACTAACCCAAACTAATCTCAAGTAACCAGAAGCACCAAAACGGACTAAAATGTATCGGAATAGGTTGCAAAAATGAAAGTATGTTAAAACTAACTAAAACGAACCGAATTTTTGCGTCTAACCAAAACTAACGAAAGAGATTAAATTTGATTATAACGTATCGTAGTCGGTTCAAATGACTAAAATAAATTGGAACTAACTGAAACTAACGGAACGTTGATTGAACGACTAACCAAAAGTAAACAAAAATAACCAAAATCACCAAAACGGGCTAAAACGAATCGGAACAGGTTAAAAATATTACAGTAACGTTATGGCTAATTATATATTCATCGATTTCCCTACCTAAAAGTGAAGGGTAATTTTTAGGACCTCATATCTGCACCTTTTTTTATTTATTTTTGTTTTAATTATGATAATGTTTTATATTATTGTTAAAAATGCATTTCTTTAATTATATATTATAAACACTCGTGTTTGTATTTTTACTTTTTTGAGCTCTGATGCTTTTAGAAAGAATTTGAATATCAACACAAATCACATTTTTGCGGTAAGGGAATACACCCTAACAAAAAATTCTGGTCCTCCAGGTTGAGGGTTCTTAGGTAAGGTTAGCAACATGCCTGAGGAAAAACAACCAGATGCTCAAAGCACCGGTAGCACAGCCTAGGAATCAGGACAGACTTTACGGGTTACGACTCACGTGCGAAAAAGGAACAGACCCTACAAGTAAAAGCAACAAATGAGAATTACATGCTGGAACATAAAAACCCTCTATTCAAAAGACTATGGTAAAGGTAAAGGAACAATAAAACTAAATAACTACACTTTAATATACTCAGAAGTAGCAAAAGACCAAAGAGCAGCATCAGGGGTTGGAATAGTAGTAAATGAGAAATATGAACAAAACATGGATAACGTAGAATACGTCAGCGACAGAGTCTTAAGAGTAAAGATGATATTAGATCATCCCATACATATAATATCAGTGTACGCATCCGACATCAGTAAACCAGAAGAAATGTCAATAAAATTCTACGAAAACTCCAATCGGAGCTGGACAAAATAGCACAAAACGAAAAGTTAATACTACTGGGAGATCTAAAGCCAGAATAGGAAATGAAGAAGTGAATAGAGTGAAACAAAAATACAACGAAAACGTTACTAACCGCAATGGCGAAATGTTGACGGAGTTTTATGCACAGAATGAATTGCAAATAAACAATAACATAAATACACCTTCTATGATAACAGAAACAATAAATCAATTATCGATTACATCATCACTAACCGAATGTTCTTGCCGCAGCAAATAGTAGACATAAGAGTCCTATCCTCAGCTAAAGCACTAAACAACCTTACTCAGACCGATGCAAACAACATAAATCCAATAGTCCAAAATGACAATCCGAACATAGCATGGAATAAACTGAAAGATAACATATACAAAGGCGCAAAAGAAGCCTTAGGAACGCGCATGGTAACCCAGAGAGACCAACCTAACAATAAACCCTGGTTCACTACAGAAGTCAAAAACATCACAAAGGGAAAGAAGAAAATATATTTGCAATACAAAGAGTTACTAACACCAGAAAACCGAAATAGGTATATAGAAATAAGGAACACGGTTAACAATAGGGTTCGAGAAATCAAAGAAGAATACTGGCAGAGGTTCAGTAATGAAATGGAGGCGGATATGTACGGGGCACAAAAACGTATCTGGAAATTATTAAGGGGCATGAAACGAGAGACAAATGAAACAATACAACTAAAAACAATTACGGAAGGAACGTGGGAAACATATTTTAGAAATTTATACGCACACATAGAAAATCCAGTGGAAACACAAGAAACCACACAAAATGATCCCCTAGAAGAACACACGCAAATCACGGAAGAACAAGTAAGAGAGAAGTGAGAAAACTCAAAAACAGGAAAACTCCAAATCAAGATAAAATACCAAACGAGCTAACAAAATACGGAGGAACTGCCATCACAGAAGAATACACTAAACTGTTTAATATCATATTTAAATACAGAATGATTCCAGAAGAATGGAAAACAGCATAACAGTACTCATCTTTAAAAAAGGAGACAAAACCGATCCAGTAAACTACCGAGGCATAACATTACTAAGCACCTCGCTAAAACTCCTAACCAAGATCATTGCCGAAACAATAACCTCAATAACACTAATAGGTGAAAAACAACATGGATTCCGAAAAAATCGATCCACTACAGATGCATTAGTACAACACCCCTGCCTACCTCTGCTTTTTAGATTTAACCAAGGCTTTCGACAGAGTGCAGCTAAAAGGCGTCATCACAATCTTGGAAAACAGTAACACGCCGAAAGAATATATAGAATTCATTAAGGATCTAAATAGTAACATACAAACGCAAATACGAGCAAAGTCGACACTAACACAGCACCTCCGAACAACAGCAGGTATTCGCCAACGCGACTGCCTTAGCCCTGTGCTATTTTAGACAGTCATGGACGAATTAGTAAAAGTCGTAAAGAACACTGCATTGGGATACCGAATGAGAATATACAAAATAAACATATTAGGCTATGCCAATGACGCAGTACTTATCGCGGAATCAGAAGATGACCTCCAAAGGATATTAGAAGCTTTTGACAAATAGGCAGGAAAACTTAACATGCAAATCTCCATAAACAAGACCAAATGCATGACTATAGCGAAGGAACACCTGCGCTGTAAATTGGCAATAGAAAATAACATTATAGAACAAACCATGTCATTCGAATTCCTAGGATGCAAAATCACAAGCTTCGTATTTCTGGAAGATGAAGTGAGGAAACAAGTCAATAAAGCTGCCGCAATATCAGGACATCTTAGATATCCAATCTGGAAAAACAAACATTTAAGCATAGATTGCAAATTCGAAATATACAAAGTATGTGTACGGCCGGTGATGACATACGATGCGCAAACTAGGGTCGAAACATCAGTAGCAAAGAGGATCCTAAGAACAACTGAGATGATGACCCTAAGAGCAATAACGGGACACACACTAAACGATAGGCAAAGAAACACAAACATAAGAGAAAGGTGCCAAACCGACGACCTGGTCAGATGGATAAGGAAAAGAAGAAGGGAATGAAACCATCATGTCAACCGAATGAGTCCGGACAGAATAGCCAAGATAGTACGAAACAACACACCACATGGAAGAAGACCTATAGGACGACCACCAAAACGATGGCAAGACAGCTGGCAATCCACCTCGTAAGATTTGCTTCTAAGAAACCGGAACTAAACAGGCGATGCGCCCGTATAAAGAGGAAGAAGAAAAAGATAAACACTCGTGTTTGTATTTTTACTTTTTGAAATCAGCTTTTAGAAACCATTTGAATATCAACACAAATCACATTTTTGCGGTTTTATTCATCATTTTCAATGTCCCTCCGGATGCACCTTCGCGAAGGACTGTGCATTTTTAGGATTGGGAACCACGGTTGCACATTATATTCGTGAAAAGACACAAATTGATGAAGTTAACCTCGACTTTAAATATTATGTAATTGATAATTTGGTTTTTCAATTTGATATTCTAATAGGATGAAATTTTACAGAAAAATCAGATATTATATACCTATTATAGAGATTTGATAATTTTCGTCATTTTGAAAATAAAGAAAATGTACCTTAGTGGCTTAAGAATATAAACTGTAGTTCACAAGTCTCAACAAATAATTTGAGTAAACTCTACGCTCTTTTATACAGTTATATGAAACGTGTATGTTTGTGTCACTAAATGTATTGGGAAAAACGCACTCAGTCAATCTCTCTATAGAAGTAACCACAGAAAAACCTGTAGCACACAGAGCTTATCGTTGTAATGAAAAAGATAAAACAATATTTAGAGACGTTATTAAAAATCTCCTCGATTATCAGGGAAAGTAAACCACCGTACTCAAATACGGCTTTATTGGTAAAAAAAGACGGTGAAAAAAGACTAGTTGTAGATTATAGGTCATTAAATAAAATCACAGTTAAAAATAATTTCCCTATACTTATTATTGAAGAAATAGATTATAAATTTTTCACAAGTCTTGACTTGGCATCGGTATACCATCAAATTCCTATGAACGAAAAGCTGCTTTTGCGAGTATAAAAGAGTCCTTTTGGATTGCGTAATGCTCCTTCAGTATTCCAATAGTTCATGAATGAAATATTCTTCCCTCTCCGGTGCTATAAGGTTATTCCATATCTGGATGATCTGTTAATTCCTTCCAAAGCAGTTCAAGACGGTATTGAAATTTTAGAAAGAAATACTAACTATTGCCAAACATCACGGTTTAACAGTTAAAATTAAAAAGTCCTTTTTTGCTAGAAAAAATAGCCATTTGAATTAGGAAAAATAAAATTTCTCCGTCAGACTCAAAAATGGATTCCGTTCGAATTTCCCATACCCCAAGAGTTAGCATCAGTTAAGACAGTTTCTAGGTTTAATAGGTTAAATCGGTGAATAGCAGACAATAAGCTTAAGATTTGGTATGAACATAAAAGTATCTCACAAAATAGTAAAAAAATGTAATCGAGAGTGTTGGTACTCAGTATTCCTGCTTATTTTAATATTGCATATGGTCCATTTCTGATAGAGTTCAATAAGTGTTAAATTCAAAAAATACAAAATTCTTGTGTATGTTTTACTAGAAATCTCTGGCGCAGGGATCATATCAGTCAGCATGTAAAAGAAGCTTATACTTTAAATAAGGCTGATATGATATCTGAGCTTGGGTTGTCTGGTACATAAATTGCGACCCCGCAACAATCCACCTACCTTGTCAGACTTGTTAGTATACTGGCGAGTTACCCATTTAGTTAATATACGCCCTAAAAATTGATTATCTTAATATGTAAGTAGGTTTATGATAAAGCCATAGGGATTTTTCAAAAAAATTCTTGACTGTTTCTATATTAAATTACGATCTTTTTAAGGGCTCAGTTTATTTAGAATGAAGTATCTAATTTTTTCATAATGTTAAGTTAGAGAGCCTCAGAATTTTTACTTAATTAACTGGGAAGAATGGATAAGAATGTACAAAAAATACTATTTTGGTCATATACTAAAGTTTATCTTGTTAAAAGTTCCTAATCCTATTTTCCCCTAGATCCTCTAAATATATTTAGAAAAAATTGGGGGAAATTTATTTTAAATATTATAAATTTCTGTCTCAAATACTTTAGCACGCAAACCCTCTTAAAACTTTATTGAGCCACAACCCGTCACTTCAACTGAAGTTTTACATCATCTCTTGGTGAGGATACGCTCCTAAGCATTTAAAATTCCAACGAGATTTTCAAGTTAATACGCAAGAAGTTAGATGCATAAACATTTTCAGTTAGGGGATTAAAACTTTTACAAACGAAGTATGGAAGTTGGTCTTTAACATACGAAGGGAACTAGGGAAGTTTTCTACCTAATTATAATATAAAATGCAGGAAAACTTATGGCATATTTTCTCTCTTATCTATCTAAGATCAGACAAAATTGTGATATGTAAGGAAATAGGGAAATAACGTGCCTCGTGGTGGCTATGTAAGAATTTGTTTAAAAAGGCCATAAAAGAAGCATCGTTGCGAGATAAAATTGAGACAAAAGCTCTTGTAATGGGACGAGGTAATAGTACCGACAAACCATATAATTAAATCTAACTTTTATGGTAAAACTTTGAAGACCTTGATATATCAAAGGTTAGCAGACTTTTGCATTGTTTCTAAAAACGAAAAGAGTTTAATGGTGGATTTATTTGGTGGATGAATATTTTGAAATAATTAAAGCGTTACTGCAAGTGGCTGGAGTTGTTGTGTTATAAATAAATTATAAATTAACGGAAGAGACGCCATGATTTGCTTATTAAAAAAATGTGTGTTAAGAAATGGTTACTATTAATTTTAATTTGCATTTATTTTATTAAAAACAAGACAAAAAATAATAAGATGTTCAGGTTCTTCGCATACACACAATATTTATTTCTAGGTAATGACGCTACGTTAGAGTGCAAGATAGAGATCGATCATTTCAATAAACAATGGGTTTGCTTTAATCTCCCTCTGGCAAAGTTTAGATAGGAAATAAAATTAGGATGGAATATCCTTAGTGATCTCTGTACACTCAGTCACTATCTTGAGGTTTTCCGTGCTTCTTGGATAGTGATGCCCGAAATGAGGCCCTAAAATCTGTCAGATCTGTGACAGTGACATCACCGGTATATGTCCGGTAATGTGACTGAATATAGTGTCAGGGGCATCAACACATGAAAAAAACCGGTAAAAAGCATTTAAAGGATTAATCGGAAATGTTAATTATTCTGCCTTAATTTGGCAGGGAACGTCAGTTATTTTAGTTTAGATAGTTAAGGAAGTAGAAGCATCTTCCACTTTGATATGCTAAAAAAATACTAAAACATGCAGAAAAGAAAACTGATTTAAAATCAAGTTATATATCCCTCCGCCAATTTGAGCAGAACTCTAGTTGAAAATTTGTGTTTGAACGATTGGTTATGTTTTAAAGTAAATAATATACAAAGCTAAAATTTAATCGAAATTGAAAGATAGTTAAATAGAAATCTGCCAAGGCCAAACTTGTCTTGAGAAGGTATTCCTTAAAAATCAAAGAGAAAAATATAAACACGTATAAGTTTCAAAATAATTCTGACTGATATCTCCTTTAACAAAATAATATAGCATAAACCATACTGGAAGAAGATATATAGAGTCTCCTACCTTTGTCGAATACTTTAATTATTGATTTTTTCAATAGGAACCTAAAGATACCCTATTAGCAAAGACAGTTGGTTCTATTAGTGGAATTGTTTAACTAATTAAATAACTTCCAATCTTCTGCAGCAATATCGCCTTTTTTATTTATTCGAGAAGTCCAAACTTATGGCAATTCTATCAGTCCGGTAGCAAACTATACACCATCCATGTAAGGTACAATGGATTTAGCCAAATATACTGTGTATTAGATATGATAGGCAATGCTTGTCTAGAAGTAGAGGCAGGTAAGATTAGATTAAATAGAATTTCACATGCGAAGTGATTTGCCCCAGTTCAAAAGGAAATTTTCCTTAAAACAACGAGCGAATTGTACGCTCTGTTATGATATGTTTCCTCATGCTATATTAGATATGTATTTAAAAATAAAATAAAATTAAAATCGCAAAATAACAAAAATTCAGAAAGCTTACCTTCTCAAAACAACTCCCATGATCAGGGCCAACATCAAGATTAGAGACTAATTTTCTCCTCTCCCCATTATGTTGTCAAATTGGAGTTTTCCGTAAAAACATTCGCGCACACTTTGCGCCACAAAGAGCCGGTTTAAATCATACAAATCTGCATATTGGAATTAATTGATATTATTAAAAGTTTCTCTACTGCCGTAGTTGTATAAATATAATCATAATATTAATTTATGTTTTAAAATAACTGAATAATT